>OMNZ01091626.1:0-10280 GCA_900303255.1 Lesueurigobius sanzi | reverse complement strand
CTTCAGTCTTCATCTGTGCTCTGTGGTTGAAGTGTAGGACGTTTCGATCTTAGTCCAAAGATCGTCATCAGCTTAATAACGACGTGAACACGCTTTTTTATATACTATGAACCGAAAATTACATGTATTGGCCAAAATTTCCACTTTTTTTGTCTGACGAATAATAAATAATGGATTGAACCAGGTTTAAATTCATTGTTTTATTTTGTTGACATATTAGTTACGAAGATTTGTTCAGAAGAGATTTTGGATATCTAGTTATAACTAGTTATTAGTGACTAAATCTGCATAAATACTGATTTGGTTTGTTTAGGTTCAAAACTCAATGAATCAGGCTAGGAATCTAATATTGAAATATCCCTCTGAACGAATCTTCAAAATATTGTTAAGTACAAGATTGGAAAGTTTGGTCGGAGTAAGAGCTACTAAAGTGGAGATGTTGTCGTCACAATGTGAGAAAAATGCATTGTGAGAACTGGTTGCTATATAGTTCTATGGAAACGTTGATACATTGCAATAATTAAACTCCTTATTGCAAAGATTAGGTAATTTACTTGAAAGTATGTGTATTAAGAGAGCGAATTGACCCAAAACCTTCAAAAAAATTGAGGAAAAAAGAGTTTTGCCTGGAAAGTCTCTCCTTAAGGTGTTGAAAAAGCACTTTAATTATTCGATAAATAACGTTGATAGTTTCCAGTATGGCGCTGCTGTTGAGCCGGGGTCACGCTCCTGACTCTAGCGTTCATGATGAAGCTGGTGCTATGACCGATGTGGCCATATGGGCTAATAAATCTCGGCGATGCGGCACATCGTGGAGCCGGTTGTGTGCTCTTCAGCATAATCAATTTGTTCTGGAGGATGTGGCTTCAACTCAAAAGTCTGTCCTTAGCATAACAATAGCATCTGATCAATACGGGGAGGCAGTTATTAAACACAATATCAAAAGGTCTTTGGAGAGGCTGGATTTCACAAGAGCTCGCTGGTGCCTGGTGCATTTTATTCAGATTGTTGTGGTTGTTCCTGCAATAAATACTCTACTAATTTAGATTTTAGATACAGATAGGTTTACATGATATGAATGATGGTTAGTGGTTGCATGAAGCCATTTATTGTTTACGCTTTTCAACAAGAAACTAGCCAAATGTCCCTGATCAAAAGTTTACAGATTGTGCATCTTGAAACAAACATCTAATTTAGTCAGAGAGTCCTGTATTTCAGCTGAAGTGAGTTTTTCTTTGCTCCTGAACAGTTTTCCTGGCAGTTGTTGAAGGTCATGTAAACGTTAGATCAGGGACATTTGAGTAGTTTCTGCTCTCAATTCTTTGACAATAAATGGCTTTGGACAACCACTAACCATGAGGGGGAAAAGATTGTTGTGTTATTATTTATATTCTATGAAAAATGGCCAAACGATTAAAAGGCTATGTAAACTTATGAGCACAACTGTAACACTATGGGCATTCAACTCCAAATCAAAGAAAATATTGACAATGATATGCTTTAAAGTTAGTTTAACAAGAAAGTCTGTTTTTGTCGACTCATGTGGTCACGAGTCATTCGATCCGGCTTTCGGATTGATTTCAAATTGGCCTCCATTCTGCAGGCAGTAGTGACACATTACAAGACGAGCTTTCACTTGGTAGCAAATCAATGGCGCCGCGATGTGATGCGAATACAGTACAAGAGCGGGACGGCTCCGAACCGATCCGTTTATGTATTATGGGCTTTGCACACGTGGAGGACAGCATTGTAGCCCCTCTATGACACCACCACTACTCCAGGTACTGTATGTTTGTGATAAGGGGAACTTAACCTCTTATACCCGAGGCCTTTTATTTACAAATCTTGGTGTCCACACATTTGGTAGAGCTTAGGGATGATGGTGGATGTGGAATAATAATAAAAAATGATGTTGTTTGATGATGAAATGAGTTTGCAATGGTTCGTTCTAATTCCCGCCTGAAAAAAACACACACATTTTCCCGCAAAAAGGCCTTTTTCCTCCCTGTGGTGTGGCAAATAACAACAAAAATGGATAATTCCACATCAGCCGTCACTAATTTGCAACTTTTTAATATTTTGCAACGTCAGTAGCTGTGTCTGAAACCGCAGAGCCATTATTGGGGACTATAGGACTTAAGAGGTTAAAACAGAAGTCCTTCCAAAGACTTCATGCAATATTTACAATTGATGGCATAAAAATATTTCCATTCTAACGATAAAAGATCCAACTAAAATCTCAACGTAGGCACAAAAAACTTCTTTATGCTTTTAATTGGCAAAAAGTACTTCCTTGGAACATGTCTAAACCACGGTCAAACGCCAAAATCCCATCTCACTGTCTTTCTTCCAAGTCCAAGGAGATTGCCGCATTAAAAAAAAAAAAAAAAGTTAAGAAACCCTCTTCGATAGCGCTTTGATCGTGAACTATGCCAAACCACTTTAGCTTTCGTTTCAATCTTAGCAACTGTTTCCGTCTCTCCTCTTTCTATTCTCCTCGCCGCGAAAAGTGTTATCTTGCTGCGTATGCGGGAAATGAACTTTGGGAATGTGACACTTTGTACATGGTGCGTGACATTGAGACAGAATAAGAACTCAAAGAGATTATTGCAGTTCATCGTGCCGGTGCCAGGTGATGTAACGCGGGAGAAAGGAGAGGGAGTGAGTGAGTGTGTGCAGGGAGGGAGAAGATGAAAACCTGAAAAAATAATAAAAGATTTGGAGCCGAGACGCTGGAAGGGAACAGAATGAGACAGACAGGATGGTGCAGTGCAAAGCCGGGGATTTGAAATGCATCCCCCGTTTATTTCAAGAGCATTAAGTCGTCATGCAGAAACGCAGTAATCTCATTTCGCCCGCGATGCGTTTAGGCGAGCTAATGTGCCGATCAAACACACAGATAGATTTAAGTGGCTGTGATTAAGAAAGTCGATGGAGGGAGGTCCCCGCCAGAGAAACATCATTGTTCGCGGCGAGACGGCAATATTTCCAAGTGTTACTGGGCCGACTGCGGCACGTTTAATCAAAATGAGGACGCAAGAGGTGATTAGGAACGGTTTGGATAACGAATGGAGGGCAGCAATGGGTGAAAGGGGACGAAAAAACATGGGTGTATAGAAATGGAGATGCAAGCTATGAGATTTGAAGTGTAAACTGTGCTTCCTCTGCTAACATTTGCTCATTCCCGATAACTTCGCATTACCCAGCCAACTTGTAGAGTGATTTTAGTTTTTTTTTATACTTCCATCGTCCTCAGAAAGTATTGGGAAAAGAAATACATTTTAGATCATTTTAGAACAGGGGTCTTTTTTAACCCAAAAGTGAGCTACTTATGCATAACAAAAATGGCAGAGAGCTACTTAAAGAAACATGTTTTAGGAGCCAAGATGATCATTCAACACAATAAAAGAATTGTAGTTCCTGCTTTATACACTGCTAAATCCACCTAAATGTTTGGAGATGTTTTGTTCAGAATTTAAAACAAAAAATGCATCTAAAATTTGAGTCATCAATTGTATGTAGAAATGTAGAAAAAAGTCTTTAGCGAGCTACTTGGAATGGGCTAGCGAGCTGCTGGGTGGAGATCCCAGATTTAGAAGCACAACTTATCAAGTACTTGAGCAGATCTCGGTCAGGAGCACACAAATATGTGCCAAAAGCCCTTCTTGTGTCTTGTGTTTTGCTTCGGACAGGGGCAGGTCTTTGATGGAGTATCTCTGGATGTTGTTGCATGATAGAGGGAACACAAAACGGTCCTCTCCATTTTTTTAAGCCAATAATCCATCACCGGACCCATTCTGAGCAATTCTGTGCTCAAAGTCTGGTCATCATGGTGCCATTGATTTGCTAGTGCACAGTTAGTTATAAGTAAATGGTAAATTGTCACTTTTATATAGGGCTTTACTACCTACATTAGACATAAGTGCTTTACATCAAAGAACCACTCACCCATTCACACTCGTATTCATACACAAATGTACGCAGACGCTGGAGGGAAAGTGTCTTGCCCCAGGACACAACGACAGTGTGCACCTGCAGAATTCAAACTGCAAACCCTAAAGACAACCCCTCCCTACGATTTGCGCCACTGTCGCCCCTCAAAAAATGTGTTTTATAACATGTCCATCCCACTTCTGCCTGCAAAGGTCATTCAAGGTTAATTTCAAATCCTGACCAGCCCAGTCTCTCGCTCCTTACTGTCTTTTCTTTACATTGACATGACGACATTTTTAAGGGCAGACACTGCAGGCAAAAATTAATCTTTCAATTTTCTGGTTTTGGGTCGGTTTTCTCTCTCTTTCACCAAATTACCTAATCTTTACAATAAGGAGTGTAAATATTCAGTGATTCAATGTTTCTCTATTGAACTAATGGGGAAGTAACTTCAATGACCATTTTCCCAAAATGCATTTTTCTCACATTGTGGCAAGAAAATCTGCACCTCAGCAGCACCTGGCTATTCCAAAGTTTCCAGTCTTGTACTCAACAATATTTTGAAGGTTTGTCCACTGGGATTTTCAATATTTAATTCCTAGCCTGAATTATTGAGTTTCTAACACCAAAAGTGTATTCAAAACTTAACAAAATATCAAAAATAGCCTCAAATCTTTGTAACCAACATTTAAACCTGACTTTATCCATTATTTTAGATTTTGTCGCTAACAATTTAAGCAATTTTGGCTATTTTTGTCTTGATTTTATATAAAAAATAATACAATAGAAATGTGTGATACATTTTGAATCATATTTATGTCAGTCGCCTTTGATATAATATACAGCAAACATTTCCTACAGATATTAAAAAGTTATTTAATTCTCCTATTCACCTGCAGAGTCTTGCCTTAAAACTCAAAATATCAATGCTGATACGAATCACTCTCGGGAAACTAACTGATTAATTATAAGATATCCTCAAACAACAAAACAAAACAACAAGATGACGGTTATTTGAAAATAATCTCAGCTCAATTGTGCAAAGAAGGCTGTGAAAATCAATTAAACATTGGCAAAGCCCCAGAGCCAATTACATTATAACGTATGGAAATGAGCGAGCTGCCAGTTCCCAGTCCTGCAGCACGACTCTAACCGGGGTAAGATATCTCTTTTTGTGCACAGGGCATAATGAGGTTTTCTAACAGGGAGGCACGCCGGTTTCCATAGCTACAGAAGTGATCGGTGGCAGGACAGCGAGGACACTTTCACACCCGCGGAAAAGATAAGGATGAGCAAAAAGGCAGGGTGGGAACGTGCGAGCGGGAGACCAAGGGTAGGTGGCAAGGATACACAGATAAGGATCCTGGAGTGTGGTAGGAGTGGTGAAAGGGAAAGGTGGCCAGAGAGAGAGATGCATGGGCTCGGGAGCTGAGACTTGGCGGGAGATAAGGTTCGTTTTGACAAGACTTTGGTCACCTTTACATGCGTTTCCGGTGATGTCACGCATAGGTGTGTGCATCTTGAGCACTGAAGTGGAATATCCAATATGGAAGGCCAACATTCAATACAATCCCTACTCAGGTTGAAAATAATGGACAACCGATTGACAAGTATTTGAATGTCATTGGGATGAACGCTCACAAGGATAACCGCAAAAAGATGGCCCCAGAGAGCACATGGCTATGTAAACAAACAGCATATGGCTATGTTTACAAAGTAAAGACACAAGTTACACAGCAGGATTTTGCCAAAGAGACTTAGGGCACTTTACACGATAACACTCAGGGGTGAAAAGCGCAAAATCAGAGCACCCGGAGGAAAGCCATCCAGACACGGGGAGAAACATGCAAACTCCACACAGAAAGGCCGTATGGGCCGGGAATCGAACCCAGGAGTGCTAACCGCTCAGCCACTGCACCGCCTTAAGGAACGCATCGAAGAGAAAATATTTATCTGAGATTTTTACAGTTTGTAGTGCCAACAGAGTCTCAAGCCGAGTCTGTAAGCTGCTCAGGCTTAAGCAAGTGAGGCTACATGCATAGCATATGTAGCTTCTCTACACAGTAACATCTGTGGCTCACACCTATGAACCTCTAGAAACAAGAGTAATACCTCAGCTCTTACCTCCGTAACATGTTGTACCAAGGCTAGATGTTTAGTGCATGAGAGGTCTTTGCTTGTAGCTGGTGAGCAGCTGTAGCCAATGTGCACAAATGTTATCCATGGCAGGCTTTGCTGCTTTTAAGTGCTGACAGTAACTCTCCAGGTAGTTGATGAGGATAAAATCCTCCTGGTTTTGGTCTTATTTTAGTGTGACCATACTGCAGAAGGGCCACATGAGTCCCAGGTCTATATTTCCGATGCCACTCATGCCATATGCTCTATAAACAAAGCAATGGAAGCAAATTCAGTTCGGGATAGCACATTTTCACATATGTGACAACGAGGAGAAACCTTACATAACGATGCTATTTTGGGTTTGATTTTCTATTCTTTTGTAAGACTATAACTGGAGGCAAACATGGCCAGACAAAGCAAAAGCCAGGAGAATGGAGGTTAAAGACTGACAAGGTCCATGGTGCCTTCTTCGATTTGTTCTGAGCCCGAGACCAACTCGGGGGAAGTGCGGTCAGGGGACAGAGAAATGCCAACTCCGTTCACTTTTGGCTCGGGGCTTAAAAAGCTGAATTCAGAGCAGCTCAGCACGGCCCTGTGACAGTTCTGTAGTGATAACTGGGACTGTGATACATATTTCATTAGAAAGACCTTTTAAGCGGGTTTCAGAGATGGGCTGATTATCTTTTCACGTTATTCAGGAAAAATTACTCCAGCTCTAACCAGAAGTAGAGATACGTGACATGCCTTTTTAGTGGCTCGTGGCTTACCTAATGTGAAATACTAATTAAAAACAGCACACCTCCAACAACTGTGGAAAGTGCATATTTAATTTCGATTCGCAAACATTACATCAAACAGAGGAATGAGGGAAAATGCAGATTTCCAAAATCAAATTGGACACAACGGGCAACATTTGAACAAAGAATTGTGCCAAAACTGCTGTTGGAAGTGTCTCATAAGCTTTTTGCAAATCACACAACAAGACGTGGGGAATGAGGAAACCGTGAGTCTCCCTTTGTCCACGCTCCGCAATGACACCAAGAGGGAATCATAGCTACGGTAAAGTTTGTCACAGCGAGTTTCAGCCTCCAGAAGTTGTGAGTTTATCGGAGGAGAGTGTGGTCGTGCAGGTTTCAAGTTTTCAAGTCACGAGTCCCATTCACAGCAGGACTCTTTTTCCCTTGTGGCTCTGGCGGACACACGACAGAGAGAAGATAGCACATTTTGATTCCATGTCGCAGCTCGTCTTTGGTCGTACAATAGTTCTATTAAAAATCTTTGTCCCTGTGTCACTGTGCCACCTACGACCTGTGATTTTGAGCTACAACTTAAGATTTACCCCACGAAGAGTGATCGTTCTCCGCAGTATGTGCTAATGCAGTAAAAAAAATAGTTGAGCAATGCCATTTTGTTCCAAGGAATTTTGATTTTATGCCAATGTAATGCTTTTATGGGACGTTTAAGGCCGTCATTTTGGAACAATTTATTGCATGGCTTTTAATGCTAAAAAAAAAGACAAAAAAGAGATAGCAAAGTAGAAATGTAAAAGAAAAGGTAGATTTTGCATACGACTAATTAGGGCTGGGAGATGTGGTAAAACAAAACAAAATTATTTCGATCTTCTCACAATCCATGTGTGTATTGTCTTTCAAAGGCGACTAAAGCCATCTGCTTCTCATTGGGTTTAGACCTGGTGTAGTAGTGGTTTAGTCTGGGTTAAGACCTGTTTAAGACCAAGTTTCAGTCCTTACAATGGACATTACAACTGGTGCAAATTCTCAGTCATCCAGGTGGTAGTTCAAAAACAAAAAAAGGTGAGTGACTCGTGTCAATTCCAAAACGTGAGTCCAGTTGCTGTTTTGTCACACCTTACAATGTTTTGACACGCTTCCCTAGACCCAGTTTTCTCTTGGTTTATTTCTGATTGAGTTCTTGGGTATAGTCCTGGGTTGAGTCTTGGTTTAGTCCCGGTTTAGTCCAGGGTAATCATCGTTTCGTTCCGTCTCTGGTTTAGTCCATTTTAGTTTGGTCCTGGTTTAGACCTTGAGTTCAGTGTCTGCTTTAGTCTTGTTTACTTCTTGGTTTGGTCCTGATTTAATCCAGATTCAGTCCGTGATATTGTCCGATTTTATACCTGGTTTAGACCTAGTTTTCTCCTTTAGTTCTGGCTTAGTTCTGGCTGAGTGGAGAAAAGTGTCAGTATTTGAGCTCAGAGCTAAAAACCACTGAAGCACGACGTGACGATGCTACAAAAAAAGCAGAAAAAGATCAGATCATCACGATTCGATTTCATCATCATATTTCCCAGCTCCACAACTACTACTTTAACTATAGTGACAATCGTAGACAAAAATTCTTCAGTCTTCATCTGTACTGTGTAGTTGAAGTGTAGAACGTTTCGATCTTAGTCCAAAGATCGTCCTCAGCTACTAAAGGGTGACTATGCCGTGCCTAAAACGTTACCCTAGAAGTCGTGTAGGACATTCACACGTTGCCACACTAAACCCGGGCAGCAAGTTGACATTTCCATTAAGATAACAGATTTGCACCACTTTTGGGAGAGAGATTTTTCGGGATGAAGGTGAATCAACAAACTTACTGGCACACTACACGCACCGCTGCGCAGCACGTCGGCGACAGGCTCCCGAACTGTGTGCCCAAACACCAGCGGATTTACATCATTGTAATTAACGACCGGCAGGCTGTGATTTATTGCAAATAGCTGCAGTGTCCCTGGCCCTGTGTAAAAGCCTGAGTCAAACAAATGTAAAAGAAAAAAAAAAATAGAAAGGAAAAAAAAAGCGCTGAGTGTTGGGTTCGAGTGCTCCCGTCGTCTACACCGACCCGCTGTCACTTTGCCACATTTATGTCTGTTCTGTTCAAATAAATGTCCCGAGACTTCGGCGCGAGCCATTAAAGCTGTCTAGTTTTACAGCGACATGTTAACTGGTCGATGTTGTTGCTTCGAGAGTTTGGACGGGGGAAAATAGCACGGCGGCGACTCGCCTGGGATTGTGATTTCAGCAAACTTTCGGAAGGGCAAAGTAAACTTGAAAGATGACAAACACGGAGCAGAGCCGCATGCAACTTGGCGATTTTCTGTTGCAAATGATGCGGAAAGGAGCAAATCGTTTGTAAAATGCTGAAACGATATTGTTCATTCGGACGAAAATGCAGACGCAATGATCCTGCAGCCCCAGCGGTTCTCAGCTGGTCACCAACAATCTGCAAATCCAAGCCGCGCTCCAAATAAGAATGTAACTTAGTATCAGAGGCTACATTAACTGAAAAGTCTCTGTCAATGACTGAACATTTTGAGTTTTGACAGAACATTTTGAAGGCCATCTTTCATTTTGAAGGATTGAAAATCAAGCCAGTATATATCACCTGCAATGATAACTCCATTCATACAATTCGACATAGAGTTTATTTTTACTTTACTTAATCTATTTAGTGCTTAAGTGATGTTTTTGTACAGTTTATTTTACAGAGAGACGCTAAGAGACTATCTTTATTCTATTTTTATTTTATTGTTACTATTATTACTATTACCTGTTGTTTTTGCTTCTTTGATGACACTTTTCCTGACTTTGTGCACCCCCCTGTGTGATACTGTCCTAAGAGCTTTTGTGACAAGTAAATGTCTCCATTGTGAGATCAATAAAAACTCTTATCTTATCTTATCATCATCTTTTGAAAGTTTTATACACGTTTTAACACACACATAATATATTGCTCACAAATTATATTTAGATTTGCATCCATTCATCCTGTAATCTGTGTTTTCTTACATGTATAATACTAGGTATATAATGAGAAGTTAATTAATGAAGGATAAAAATAGCTTATGACATGAGAAATGACTGAGAAAAATGATCCCTAGCGAAACCACTGCTTAGTATATACAGTTCTCAAAAGTTTACATACCCTGGCAGAATGCTTTTCAGAGAATATGAATGATGATATAAAAACCTTTATTTCCCTCATGGTTAGTGGTTGCATGAAGCCATTTGTGGTCAAAAACCTGTTTGTTTACACTTTTCAACAAGAAACTAGCCAAATGTCCCGATCAAAAGTTTACATACTGTATTGTGCATCTTGAAACAAACATCCATTTTTGTCAGAGAGTCCTGTATTTCAGCTGAAGTGAGGTTTTCTTTTCTCCTGAACAATATCCAGGGCAGTTGTTTAAGGTCATATAAACATTAGATCAGGGACATTTGAGTAAT
>OMNZ01091625.1:0-18139 GCA_900303255.1 Lesueurigobius sanzi | reverse complement strand
TATTCACCAAATCCTGTCTTTAGTTCATCATCAGAGCCGCATTAAAACACAGGGAGTGCTCCTCCGCATATTATTATCGGCCATTCAGCATGTGGCTAATTTGCATATTAGATTAATATTCTAACTAAAGCTGTAAAACCACTTAGTTTAGCAGTGATCTTTACAGACTGAGACTGCTCTGTGGAGGCTCTGGGCATTTATTTAGTCACTTATAAAGTTTGTCTTGTGCAGATCATTTTATTGAATTAAACACGTGTCTGTCAATCATAAACTGTGCAGAGATCGGTAATTTACAAAAACACTCGAGTGTTTCCAAAAAAGAGGACTGTACAAAGTTTGTGGGATATCCTCATAGCTCCTGACGCTGATAAGGGACCTCCAGTGGTTCCTATGCTAAAGGAACTATGATAGGAAGCATCACTGCTCCTATCCTTGCTCCTTCCTCATTGAACTTGCGAATTTAGACGCTCGTCATGACGGTCGATGACGCACGTCCGGGTCAACAATAAGGAGAAGAAATTTCCTAGGCTTATTTCCCATTTTAGATGCGGCCTGTATGTTGTGCAAAGGTAACAGTATGACTGGGCTACTTTGTTTTATACCACGATACTGCCCACTAGTGGTAGAGCATGCAATTGTTCTACCTGACCACTACACAGCGATCAGGTGAAATTTCCACAGCACCCCTGATGATTTCTTGGTGCCACGGCACCCTGGTTGGGAACCACTGTTCTAGGCAACACCAAGCACCCTCTACATGACACCCTGACTGCTCAGAGGAGTAATCGCAGCAACAGGCTCCTCTCTCTGCGCTCCATTCAACAGATCGTTTGTTCCCTCTGTGCACTTTCTTATTACTATCGTTAGTAACTTTTTATCCATGTTTTTCATGTGTCTTTGTATGAATGGTTTTGTTTCTGGACACCTGAATGTCCCCTTCTGTCGGTCGGTAGGTACGTAGGTACATAACTACTGTACCAACATGACACACTTTACCTGTGAGCATGCTCTCGTTGACCAGGCACTCCCCAGACAGCAGCGCAGCATCACAGGGCAGCAGCAGACCATCTGCAGGGATCAGTATACAGTCTCCAGGAACCAGGTCCACTGAGCTCACGATCTGCTCCTCTAACACAACATTAACTCGCAATCACATACCATTCCCTGTGTTGTATTTGCCCGTTCAGGGTCAGAATGCTGGTTTTGTTGTCTAAACTAGTCACAGCACATGGTATTCGGAGTACAAGGCAGTTTCTAATATCTGTAAATACTTCACATTTATGCACTAATAGTATGTAAAGTTTATGCTTTGTCTCACCTCCTGAGCTTCTGCGCATCTTAACATCCACGACCAGACGAGCCATGTTGTGAAGAGTAACACTTTGCTGAAAAAAACAACATTTATGTGTATGCAAAAGGTAATTGTAAATGAAATACAATTCAAATATTTGTAAGCCTACCTTTCGGATCACATACAGTGAAACACCAATGGAAATGAGGGAGATCACCATAATACATATAGCATAGTAATAATAATTATCAGCCATCCACAGGATTAAGCTGGCCAATTGGAAAATGTAGAAGGGATTCAGGACCTGAGAGCGAAGGGGGGCAGGCCAAAGTGGGTTACTTTTTCAAATCTTTATCCAACACGAACAGTATACAATTATACGTGGTTTCTGGCTTACCTCTTCAAAAAGGAGTTGGATGTAAGATTTAACAGGCACATCTATAAGGTTGGAACCATACACTTGCTTCCTTGGAGAAAAGAGACAAGACAAGAAAGGTTAAGAAGTACATCAATGCTAGACTGCTCTGTGATACAATTTTGTCGATTACACACTTCAAACACCCTTAACCTGGCGACATATAAATATGTCCACCTGATCAACCCAGGGATGTGGAAATCACATGTGTCCGTTTTACTTCACCTGAAGATCTGCTCCACTGGGCTTAGGCCTTTTTTGAATCCATGCAAATCTTTGCAGGTCCAATCCTCATTGAGGATACTACAACAAAGAAAAACAGGAGTTGAATGCCTTGTCCAATCCTACAGTTACCTTATATCGGTGATTACTGAATACTGAATAGAGCATGATGTACCAGTAAAGCCTAAGCACTTTAAAAAATATATATGCATCAGACCTTTTAAGGGAACACTTAAATGTGAACAAATTAAATGTTATAGGCTTTATACAAGTAAAACATCAGCTGGGAAAAACACATCTAGCTTTGACTTGGCTCAGACTTAGCATATTACTAAATTTTGGATCTGAAGATGGTGCATTTAGTCTTTCGATTGATTAGGTCTCACCAACTGTCTAGTTTTTCTTTTTAGGAATTGTTTTTAGTTTTCTTTTATTGCAACAAGATCTAAAGGCCTATTCATCCAGGTGATCTTTTGCTCATTTTGGTCAGGATGTTGTGTTGTTTTGTAATAACCCAAATCATTTCTTCTGTCATGTAAAGGAGATGCAGGCGACTCCGTACCTAACACGGACAAACAATCCCTTCTTGTCCAGCCACACATATCGTAAACCTTCAAGAAGGTAGTAGCGCAGCACCGTTTTCTGAAAGACAAGAATACAAATTATTACCAATTTTACAACTTACCACTCAGCTTTAGTCTTTTTGTACCTGGTCCTCCTGGTACAGTCTAACTGTGTCTCTTGACTCATTATCATCGGTGTCTCCCAACATTTCCCAACTGTAAGAGTCACACCACATTTAGCCGTTTGCACACATTAGAATCACATTAGCGATCATTGCATGCGATTTCAGTGATATCTGTGGCCTACCTGCCCTCCTCCATGTCTTCAGTGAGCACTTCTACCACATGTTGCTTGCCACCACTGTCCTGAGGAAAGAAAATCAAGTCAGTTGTAACATACAGTTGTTACATACCCGTTTAAGTTTACAGATCCTTTTAATCTTTTGGCCATTTTTCATAGAATATGAATGATAACACAAAAATCTTTTTTCCCCACTCATGGTTAGTGGTTGTGCGAAGCCATTTATAAGCGATTTGCACATCTAAGACCGCGCGGTGCATTATGGGTGAGGGGAACTTTTTGCCTACCAAACATCATTCAAACATGGCTGAAGGCAACGAAGAGAGCTACGATTTTGGGCATTTCAACCACTGGAAAGTTGATGATTTAAAGTGTTTTTGGAGTGGCCGTGGATCGACTGTGACGAGGACTGTGTACGACAACACACCGCATTGTACAGGGACATTTAGGACCGACAGCACATCCCGTAGGACCATAATGAAATGTCTTTGCAGCGCACTTTAAAGTAGGTTTTGGCCACGGGAGTTTAGCAGGATCAATGCTAATTTGACTCGAAGCAATTTATCCACTATATTTCACGTCAACAATGTTTTCTCTGAGATTCCTGACGATTTTAAATGCTATGAAAAGTGACAGTGATTTCTGTCAGACCTACTGTCTACGGAGCAGCCCCTGAGCCTGTGTGTGTTCCCTGTTACAACTATTGACAAAATAAATGTGTGCAAAAAACTAACAATTTTGGTCCATCTTTTCTGTCTGTCTGGATCTTTCTTTTCAGGCGGGAAATTATGAACAATAAAGGGAGGTTTGTTTTTGGGTGGATCAGAGTAGCCTTAAAAGGTGATTTTTTTTTGGCCAAAAGTAAGGCAAAAGCTGTTGAGCATGGCACAAAGTGCACATGTCATTGTACAAGTCATTTAAGGCTTAAAACCTTAGAACCAAGGCCTGTAAGCCTTACGCTCCACGGTTAGCTACCTGTTCTGGTGGTTTGTTTGGTAGTGGGATTTTTTTTACCTGCTTAACCCACGCATGCGCAGATGCAATGTGCAAATCACTTATTGTCAAAGAACTGAGTTTACGCTTTTGAAATCATAATGAAACAGAAAATACTCAAATGTCCCTGATCTAACATTTACATGACCTTCAACAACTGCCAGGAAAATAGTTCAGGAGCAAAGAAAAACTCACTTCTGCTGAAATACAGGACTCTCTGAAAAAACATACGGTGTTTCAAACTAATATGTAAACTTTTGATCAGGGACATTTGGCTAGTTTCCAAAAGGCGTAAACAAACAATAGACAATACAATACAATAAATGGCTTCACGCAACCACTAACCAGGAGTGAAATAAAGGTTTTTGTGTCATTATTCATATTCTATTTTGGCCACAACTGTATGTCACATTAACTTGTTTATAAACCCTCCACACACAAGAGCAATCAAGAAATCCAAATGTGATTTTTCTCTATTATTAACACCAAGCACAACTAAAGGAACAGTTGTACCTACATTTAAAAATTATGGGTTAATAATGATGATTGCCCTTCAGTAAATAAGAATCACTCATTATTTATTGTATTGATTTACAGGGAACAGTGTACATACTGCAGTGTAAATATGCAAGATTAAAGCACAGATGCTAGTTTCCATCTGTAGTCCCTAAGCAGGTGACAAAATATTACAAGCAACAGGTCTGGTTTTCCATAGCTGCTGTTTTAGATGTAATTTAAAAGGTGACCAGTGTTTGAGTCTCTTATGGATAATACTTACTACTAATGATAATGCATTAGACTTTAAATACAACTACAGTGCATTTGTCATGTGCTACTACTACTATTTGGAGTACTTCTACACAACTGTGTAGCTGCCGTTTGTAAATAGGCAATTACTTGTATGAGGAGGACATCGGCCAGCGCCAAGGGGCAAGGTGAGCAGCGGGCGAGGATCCCTAGGCGAGGGCGCCAGTAAAAATACAACGCCAGGAGCCCACCAGTCAAGAAGGCCAGGACCCGGTAGAACCACACACGCCATCGTATCCACTTATAGCCCTTCACATCCTGCAACAAAGCCACATCATTAATACATGCTCAGAGTCACAAGACCTATCATTAGTGGTTATGTCTCTAAAACCTGGCCCACAAGCTTTTCATGAGTAATAATCAGAGAAAAACATTTTTGTGTAAGCTTGTGTTAGTTTTCCATTTTATTCTCCACAAAAGTCCAAATTTCACTCAATACAATGAGCTGTAACATATTGTAGACTTGTTGATTAAAACAAATTGTTCAAATAATGAATCAATTACAATTTAACTGCATTCACAACAATTATATCAGCTAAAGTTGACAGGAATCTATTCTGTACACACATGCAAACAAAATAAACTGGTTCTGATTGAACATGCAACATGAAAAAAGGCGAGCAGCAAACGATCTTACCATGTGTGAGTCTGGGCAGAGTAGAGGGCAGTGAGCACAGGGAGTGGGCAGTTCACTCGGAGGCTCCCCCCGGCTGTCTGCAAAACAGAACCAATATAGTGAAACACAACTGCAAGAACGAATTACTGTAAAATTGTGATATCTCAGGTACAAGTCTAATATATAAGGTGTGTACAAACTGGCTCGCAAATTGTGAAACTGTGGAATTTATCATCTATTGTAGATAAAATCGAAAAAAAAAAAATCTATTCCAAGAATCATTAGACCCATAAAAGGGTCATTCTTACCATTTTATTTGGTATCATACCATGCGATTTAATAATGTCCTAGTGTGGACAGGAACAAACATTGGCTTTTCGACCTATTTAAACGACAAGAGAGAGACGGTAAATAGAGCACTTTACAGCCAATTATTATCGAAACCTTTCAAATTTACGAGGCCAGTAAACTTGCAGTAAAAAAAGAAGAAAAAGCACACAAGGAAAAGTAAACAACATCTGACGCGACATTTCCGCACCTCAAAATCTGAAACTCTCCAGGAAAGGCATTCGTCTTCACCAAATATTTGTGTTCATTTGATTGACTTAAATATCCGACACTTTAAAGAGTTATAACTAAGTATGCGGAGAAAGTAATAAAATAGCCCAGCGCGCAGCACTTGTCCCGTGTCCTTCCGCGGTGGCTGCGCATCTGTGCGGACAGACGGGGATGAGTCTGTGCGCTACCTGCTCAACAGGTTCTGCCCCGTCCTCCCCCTTTCTCTACTTTCGGACAGCCAGGGTTTCATTTGTGCAAGAATACACCTCCCATGCCAAACGGGGACATCCACATTATAGATACCAAAGAAAGCAGCACGAGAGAGAAGTGAAAATAATGTGGTAGCTCTTTTGCGGTCCCTAGTGGTTGTGTTCACGTTACACAATTCTATTTCAGTCGGAGCAGGTGCCATAAGGAAGAGGAACAGTTTAGCAAGGAAATCTCAAAGTAGAAAATCCACTAACGTTGAATTTGATCATTATACGATAGTGATTGGATTCACAAACCTGCCATATTACTGTCTGAAACTGTACTGTACTGGCCAACATCACGCTTATTGTCACAACTTTTGGACACTTTTAGGACATAGTAATTTAACTTAAGTTCACATGTGCTGAAAGAGAAGACATTGAACTTTGTGACAGTTTTTGTTTCATGTAGAATGACCCAGGAATGACAGAGAAATTAGCAATAATAAAAAAAAAAAAATCAACATTTTGACATAAACCACCTCAAAATTGAACTCTTAAGAATGTTTGTGATGCCACGTGAATGCAACCAATGTATATTCTTTTTGCTTTTCAAATTGGTTTACTAATACGAATAATAATAATAACAACAAAAAGACATGTAAACAAGATCAACCTTTAAATAAGCAAGCTAAATCTGCAAGTTAAAAAAAAAGGCTTTCTGTGAGAGAATTGAGCTCTTTTCATTTTGTTAAATAAATAAATCAATAATAATCATAAAAAACATTGAAATACATTCCTCATCCTGAAAATACATTTAGAAATACCGTAATCTCAAGTAGCTTACCCTTTGTTGGATTCACAGAGCAAAGCCAAACCACAACATAGGCCTTATTCTTGCTGCAAACTCCACACAATAAATCTTTTGACTGAGAAAGGCTTTTTACACTGGGAGTGATGAAGGCAATTCAATGATTAATCAAAATCCAATCATAAATTCTCATATAAAAAAAAAAAAGTCACCAATTTAGCCAAGATACACAGGACTGTGGAAGATGATCATGTGGCTGCCTGATAAGTCATAAGATTTTGAGTGGCCCATTGACCCATGGATCCAAAACCAGAAAGAAAAATCTCATGTGGTCTAAGGACGGAGGCAACATCTTCAACCTACACTACATATTGTATTATTTATCTTGTTTATGTTTCATGTTGCTGGAGAACACCAACACAAGAAATTTCCTAGTCTGAGAAACCTTGGCAATAAATTCTATTCTGATTCTGATTCAGAACACCAAGCAAGAAACTACAATGACTTCAAATAGACTACTACCTTGTGCTGTTGCATCAGGTGGTTTCAGTTTCAACAAAACATCTGTGTGGGCCGGAATTGAGTCTGCAGTAAGAGTCAGACAAGCACAAGACCAGTCAGCTGAACAGTGACAACCACAGAGAAAAAAAAAACAAAAAAAAACTTAATGGCAGTGAGGAAATAGTTGATCTTCCCCAAAGCAATAATTACATGTCACCATACTACAAAATAATAGCAAACAGAACAAATGTGCCCTCCATCTAATCTAGAGTAAACTGTAACCATTGTGTGTGTGTGATTACAGGGCACAGACAGCTGGTTAAACATTGATTCATAGATCTTTCATTCATTTCACCTGTAGATACAATCCAGCCAAAGACATAGATTATGAGGCGGAAACTGATCGTGTTAATTGTTTATTTTACTAGAATACATAAAACAACACAGGACCTCATATCTAACAAAAATGCAGCCAAAAATCATGTAGCAAACATGGTTGCTAACAGTTAGCAAACAGTGTGTGTGCAATGAGTCCATGGTGAGCACCTCGTGTGTCTCTCTGTGGACTTTACAAGTGTCTAAATGGACTTACCACGCCTGTCCATCCTGGTGGCACCGCTGACAGCCTTCGCATCAGCTTTATTCACGGCATGTTCTCTTTATTACAGCAGCACTAACAGCGTTAAAGGCGCTTCCAAAACATCTACGATGACGCTACGGGGAGTCACGTGGTCCAATATTAAAACAATCCTTACTGTAATATTATAGGCTGTTTTTTTTTTTTACTACCATAATGACAGGTAGGTATGGAAATGTATGCTTTTTGAACAAAACATGAGTTTTTGCCTGTCACTGTCACTGATTTAGCATTTTACGTATCTAATTTCCTTTTACCCAGTCGGACACGTGATAGCGCCTGCTGCAGGCAATTTATGGCACCAATCCATTTTTAAGGGAGTTACCTAAAGTTTTTTTTAATTATTATTTATTATTATTATTTTTTACTTTACAGCTTACTGTTAATATAAGTGTTTATCTTTATTTTATTTCCTATTTTATTTATTTAAATTTTGAGTGAGTGATTGTTAATGTTGCAAGGTGAACTCAAACTTGTAACTATAGGCCTCAGGGATAGTGTTAAAAGAAAGGCTTTATTCCTTTATTGTAAGAGCAAAATCCACAGTGCATACCACTTCAGGAAACCCATTCAAACGAAGCACATGAAACATTCTGGACCAGAATGTTTTGATGGAGTTTCCCAACCTTTTTGAGCCAAGGCACCCTTTTTACACTGGCAAAATCACAATGCACCCCACTAAACAAAAATGTGACAAAAGAAGTATCTAATATTTATTGAAATATAATGTAGATATACTTAGACAGACTTTATTGATCCACAAGGGAATTTGCGTTATCACAGCTAGCTCACAGTAGCTTTTAAGATAGTAATCTTAAATAAACAACAAAAAAATAATAAAATGTGAATAAAGAATCAGAATATAGGTATTCTGCATATATACATATCTAGGGTATATGGACACATTTACATATAATTATTTATTTAGTGTGACATCTGTGTCTGAGTCTCATTGGCAGCATGACTGTGGGCTACTTTTTTTTTTAGTGTTAGAGGGTGTAATTGTTCCATCTGACCACTAAACGCCGATCAGGTGAAATTTCCACGGCCACCTGATGATTTCCTGCGGCACCCTGGTTGGGAAACACTGGTCTGGAGAACTCAATGGGGGGATAAAATAATCTTCTCTCAGAAAGATAATCAAGTCTTCTCCAGACTTGATTATTGGTTAGTCACTAACATTATCCTCAATCAGATCTAAAAATGGGAAATAATACACCTTTTGCTATCAAATCAAATTGACCGATCTGTCATCCCACAGATGCTGTATATATTTTGCTGGCTGTAGACAACAGTTCATCATGTTGAATGTTTTGAATCAAAATAAACACAATAATATATATTATTATTATATAATATAATTCTCTAACATACAATTCTGTCAGGGTATGTAAACTTATGCATTTCATAGAATATGAATAACACCAAAACCTTTATTTCATTCATGGTTAGTGGTTGCGTGAAACCATTTATTATTTGTTTCTGCTTTTCAACTAGAAAGTAGCCAAATGTCACTGATCAAATTGTGCACCTTGAAACAAACATCCATTTTGTCAGAGTCCTGTGTTTTAGCTGAAGTGAGTTTTTCTTTGCTCCTGAACAATTTTCCTGGCAGTTGTTGAAGGTCATGTAAACGTTAGATCAGGGACATTTGAGTAGTTTCTGTTTCATTATGATTTCAAAAGAGTAAACTCAGTTCTTTAGCTTCGCACAACCACTAACCATGAGTGGAAAAGAAGATTTGTGTGTTATCATTCATATTCTATGAAAAATGGCCAAAAGATTAAAATGTATGTAACCTTTTGGCCACAGCTGTAGCTATCTTTGTAATCCATGTTTGTTGGTAAATTGTTAAGGAATGAAAATTATCAGTTACCAAATCCAAGTAGTAGAAATACTGATATATAAGAGTAACAAGAGCGAAAGTATTTTATATGACATATTTTTTTGTTATTTAACCTCTTAAGACCTAGAGTCCCCGAAAATGGGGACTTTTTTTTCCAGATACAGTCACTGACCTACGTGTTTTACGCAGAAAAATATTCCAAAGTTGCAAATTAGTGACAGCTGATATGGGATTATCCATTTCTGTTATTTCCTACACCACACGGAGGAAAATGGCCTTTTTGCGGAAAAATGTGTTTTTTTTCAGGCGGAAATTCATTCAAACCTATGGCAACCTCATTTTATTGTTAAACATCATAATTTATGTTTATTTCACTTCCACAGTCATCCCAAAGCTCTACCAAATGTGTGGACACCAAGATTAGCCATGTACACCTAGGATGTAAAGGCATGATTTTTGGAGAAAAAGGCCTAGGACTTAAGAGGTTAAAGTATGAAATTGTACAAACATTTTGTGTAAAATATGCAGAGAAATAATAGTGGTTTAAAACTGGTAAAGGATACATGCCCCAAAAGAAATCACAATGCCAGATACAGTACACTGATAAAACACTCCCGTGTTAACCATTTATTACAATGAAAGCATTAGTTCTAAAATGAACAATAGATAGAAGATACAAATCAGAAATATATCATCAGCTCTTTACTAATAAATCAACACAGGTTTATATAATAATGCAGACCTAATATTCATACATACTGAAATACCTTTGATTCTAGATTTCTCTTTTATTATAAATCATTCACCACAACCATACTAATAACCATTCTGGTGAGATGTGGGTCGTTTCACCTTGAACACATGATGGGCTGCACTACAGTGTGAGACACCATATAAACCCAGGTGAGGTCAAACCACCATCATGTTTTCAAAACTGTCATTATGAAAAGTTAAATGTCTGAGTATACCACTCAAAAATACCCATCAAACATGAGTGGCGGCTGATGTCCGTTAATGAGCTCCAGTCCAGTGGTTTTAGTAGAGGAGAGGATTGTCCAGCACTGCCACTCCGGCTGCCACACCTCCGTCTGCATGGACTGAACTTTTAGTCCTCAGCAGATGACCCACTTGCTCATTCATCACCATTTCTGTTCCAAGTCTGGACAGAAACACAAAAAACATGCCAAATTTTTTGTTTAAGCATTGTCAAACTGAAGAGGAACTGCTATTTACAATGGTATATGGCTAATAGTTATTATATTCATTTGAAGCACATAAAGTCAATAGATATGTGATGCATTAGGGAAAAATGGTCACTTATACACATTTATTACCAATACACACATACAGACAAACATACATCAAATTATTACGTTATTTTGTTTGATTTGTTGAAACTAATAACCAATATTTGAGAACAAAACCATAACATCGGAATGATTATGACCATTTTAACATTAAAGAGTTGGTAATTAATATGTGTGAAAAGTGAGATTGTGAAAAGTTAGACAGGTATATTCTGGCCGGCTATTTTATACCTGTGTTTAGTTTGGCCTAGAACAGTTTATGCTCTGGTTTAGGCCAAACTATGCCCGGGTTTAATCTGGGCAGGGTCTAATTTGGCCTATTACACCTTTATTCTGTTATTTATATTATCCTCACTGTCGGACATCCGGGAACAATTCATAGGAAGTCATGGGTGCAACTGCTGTAGACGCTAAAATATCAAATATATGGGAAAGTAAACAAACTACAGTCTGGTGGAATTTAAAATAAAAGGCACAACAACCACATATGAAGTTGTAGTTGTGACAAACAGCAGAAAAAGAGCTGCAAAAGTAAGAAACATACCTCTAAAGATGTACTAACCACTAGATGCTCGCAGAATACTTGTCACAGGTAACTAGAAATAATTGTCTCTCACACAATACACATTGCCTGCAGCGCTAACTACTCGATATTACCAAACGACTCTAATCTTAACAACAGTGAGTCACAAACTAATTAACAGCAACTCACTGAACCTAAATAATCCTGAACATGTCCGGACAAGTTTACCTCATTCTAAACTACTAGTGGACGCTTTAGATTAGGAAAAGAACAGGTTTGGTCTGATGTGACAGAGCTAAAAGATGTGAAAAGACTAGAATATGGCATGTTTGCAGGACATTTAAATCGGTTTGACCCAGCAGCTGCTTGTGGTGGTTTGTTCTCACGTTCAGTGCAGTGCGAGGACATTTGCGCCACTAATTTCAGAGATTTGCGAGTGAAGTTCCTCGCACTCGCTCGTTAGTTAGTTTCCCCTAGTGTTTGCCCCTCCATGAGACTCGGCGGCTGGGGTTAATAAGAAAAACGGGTCACTTACATGTCTGTCTGACTCACCGAACATATGCTCCGAACACGCCCAGCTCGCTCAGACAGTTGCTGATGGCGAGGGGGCTGTCCTGTCTCAGGAGGTAGTTGTGCGAAGGAGCGGGTTTAATTTTATCCATCAGAATGTACGCGGTCCTCTCTGACCCCTTTGCCTCCTGAAGCACCTTGCAGATCTCAGGTCCATAAATGTTATTGCCTGCCAAGTGATTGAAATGAAATGAGAAGCAATGTTAATGTAATAATTAAACAAATACGAGTAAATTTGGTATAATAATCAATCAAAAAATTTAAAGGATAAACTCATTCCAGAGAAAGCTAGACTGAAACAGACAGTTCAGACATTTACTGATCAGAAGGATACTGGTACATCTAAAAAGTTTGTGTATGAGATATGGGCATTGTGGCACAAAAAAGCGAATAGAAAAAGAAAATATACATCATATGTTTTTTTACTTGTATAAAAAAGAACTGTGTGCTCAGACAGACGTGCAACCAACCAATTATATAACCAACTATACCTCCTCCTTCTCTCTGAGGCTTCAGCACATAGCGCTCTGGATCTTTCAAAGCCATTGCCACAGTTTGGTCTCCTTCTGGGCCCTGGAGACAACACACTGTTCAAAAGAACGGCCTGGCAATGCGTTGTAAGAGTCAAGTGTCCAGATTAGAGGTCGATCAATATGGGTTTTTCAAAGGCCGATGCTGATACATCAGTGTAAAGTGTGGCAGTGTTGAACTGTGGCAGCAGGGGGCGAGATGGGATTTGCCTCAGTGAAATGAGGATGGACATTTTGAATGGACACTATTTTTATGCTTCATACTTGTGGGACGTGAATGACTTGTAATTGTAACTGTTTTTAATACAGGACCCCAGGAAGACTAGCTGGCCTAAGGGTACAGCAAATGAGGATCCTAATAAATAAACAAAAATAAACAAACTTCACATTTCAAAGTTCCTTAAAAAACAGCATAACAGCAAATATTATTGTTTCATCTGTATTATATGTTATATGTGTATACTGTATTATGTAGACCGGAGCCACTGCAGATTTAGGACAGCAGATATACGACCACACATTCACAACATCAAAAAAATATCGGCCTTATGTCTGCATTATAACGGCCGATAGCCAATACTGTAAAATACTCATATGTCGGACCTCTAGTCCAGATGAACCGTGCAGGGACAGCTTACCAGGTCCAGGGTGTAGAGTCCCGCAAACGTGGCTCTTATCTGTTCCACCACTTGGGGCTCATTGGCAAAGAAGCGCTCCAGAACTCCAGGCAGGGCCAACACCTGCTGGACCTTCTTGGTTCCAGCCAGATGAGTGCCAATGTCTGGGCACTTAATGGCACGAGAGCGCTCAAACATAAGCCGAGTGTCCCAGTACTAAAAGAAAAAATTACAATTACAAACACTGCAAGAGAGTTACAATGAAGTACTGTCACCTATCTATTAGCATTTAATTCCATTGTTATTCTGGTCTATATTCGAAATAACTAATAAAGTTTATGTTAATTGCATTTAATCAGAGTTTGGCATGGTTTGCCTGGTGACTGTGCAATCTATAACACATGCACACTCAAATGTGTCACCACCCACTCCACAAACCTGATGGGATTTAACATCTTTGGCCCTTTGGAGAAGAGAATTGGATGGTTCTCATGAATTGAGTTAGTGGACTCTTTTTATTAGCTTAAATACATTATTGTGATGTAGTCAGAGGATCTCAACTGTGGTAGCCTTTCTACATAGTATTGCATTTAAGTTAGGCATTCTGGTTTAGACTAGAGCTGCAACTAATGATTATGTTGGTAATAGATTAATTGTTTGGCTGCAAAAGGTACATTTTTACCACATGGAGCTAAAGTGACGCCATTTGAGGACGTCTTGATGGAGCAAACTGAATAAGTAAGGTCTATACAGGATGCTCTTAGAACAAGTTTCACAACGGCAACCTCAGGAGGACCTCAGGCAACCTGGGGTGATTAGACCCTTTCATTGTTTGTAAACATTCAGAGCTTAGCTGGAGGCGAAAAGCTAGATTCCCATCTATTTCCATTGTAGCTGTTTTCATAGTAAACAAATTTCTAACTGTTGTTGAAAATATCAGATAAAACCTTATTTTATCGTCTCAAATGTCGTTCCTCTTCCGCTCCTTAAGCCACAACAGGACCACATTTTTTAGTTGTAGTTTTACACTTATAATCACTAGTTTTAGTTTAATTTTATTTCTCTTGCTCACTTCCTGTCTCCAGCCAGCTGATGTCACTGATGATGCAAGCAGCGAAAGGGTCTATTGGTCTTGAGATTTATCTAAATTCAGGGACAAAGAGAGGTATTTACACAAAAACGTATACCCCCACTACCTTTAGAGACAAAATAGTTTTTACATAAACATTCTGATGCAAGTCTGCTGTTTCAATAATTGATTAGTTGTTGATTAATCAATTAATGGTTTCAGTCCTAGTTTAGACATGGTTTATACTCAATTTAGACATAATTTAGGTCTGTTTAGAAGAAGAGCTTTATTTACTAATTTATTTACTAACCTTAACCGCTTTTCTGAACCCGTTAAGTCTGGATTTGATCTTGTACCAAATCTGGTAGTACTTGGTGTAAAAAGTTTGAGAACCGCTAAATAAAGTAAATAAAGCGTCTGAATAAAGGCTTTTCACTAACAGGGTAATGGCCACTCGATCTGATCACTTTTAATTATGCTGGTCCTGGGGGTGACTGGTGTTGGAGTTGTTTGGAACAGAACTGTAAAAGAATGTTGTGTTTAAAATCTTAACCAAACAGCAGGCACACTGGGCAGTCACGCATAACAAAGTTTGTTTTACTCCCAGGAGCATGTGGCACCAGATTCACAGCTCTAACACTTATTCTCACCACACAGAAAAGGAGAATGGCAACATGTACTAAAAAAGTTGCCAAAATAACATGCACTATGTGGTTTAACTGAAGAATTTGGGAGTTTGAAGAACAAAGAGGCACACGAGACACTCCTGAAGCAGACTCATTCACTGTAATGAACATTTAAGTAAACTAGCAAAGCAAACATAGCAGCAAAAATAAACTAGCTTCATTCAATATGTACTAAATGTGTAGCATCATGTGTCAATCAGTGAAGCCAGTGAGTTTTTCAGACCTGTTGGGATTTGTACTGCTGAGGAGTATAGCCGTCCCTGAAGTACACCACGGCAACCTCCATGCCATCGCTGAAGGAGAAACAAAACCATGTCAAATGGGTAATAATTAGAAGACAGGCAGGATGCCTCACTACAAATCTGTAGTTTATAAAAAGACTTACACTGCCATGAAAAGGTCTATGCCCCCTTCCTGAAATAGTATTTTTTTTGTATTTACCATTTAAATGTTTCTGATCATCAAGCTAATTTTTATATCACACAAAGACAACTCCAGAAAATACAATTTGCGGTTTCCAAACGATTATTACATTTAAGGGAGAAAAATAATCCAAACCAATCAGACCCTCTGTGAAAAAGGAAATGCCCCCTTTGCAGCAATAACTGAAATTAAACGTTTGTGGTAACTGGAGTTTATCACATCACTGGGAAGAATTTTGATTGGAGAAGCAGAATTCATTGGTCCATCAATGACAGCAGGTTGTCCAAGTCCAGAAGCAGCAAAGCAGCCCCAGACCTGTGGACATGATGTTCTTTTTATCAAATACTATTTTTACACCAGATGCAACGGGCTGCAGATCTGCCAAAAAGTTCAACTTTTGTCGCATGCGTCCACAGAACATCTCTCCTAAAGTTTTGGAGATCATCAAGAAGTCTTTGAGTGACAAAAAATTGGCTTGATGATCAGAAACATGTGTGATAAATACAAAAAATATATATAGTATTAATTCAGGATGGGAGCATATACTTTTTCACGGCACTGTAACTGCTGTCACAAGTTTTTTTTTTTTTTTTTTTACCTCTTTGGGTATGGTACAATACCTTAGATTACAAATACTTCAAATCAAACTTATACAGTAGTATACTTACATAATCAGCCGCTTGTCCTGATCCAGTGAGGCGTGTGCACACACATGATCAAACGTTCTTTTAATTGTGATGATATTTCTTAAAAAGAAAAAGAGCCCTTTCAAAAATAATAAAGGGCAACAAAACAGCACAACAAAGAAAGACTACCACCTACAGCTTCACTAACTCAATCTCTACACATTTTTGGTCGTAAATGTTCCTCTCCTCATCTGATATCAGCAGCATGACCACCGCACTGGAAAACAAGTCAGTTTATGATATTCCAATAACATTATCATACTTGCTCTTACGGCCTGGATACAACATGAATATAACTCTGACCTCTCTGATCCATACAGCTCCTTGGCTTTGGCGATGGCTCTGGCTAGACCAGCTGCAGGGTTGTTCTGCAGAATAGCCTTGCTCTCTTCCAAACGTCCAGCCACTCTCAGCACGTGTCTGTCAACCAAAAATCATATCACCACCTTCATTCTCTGTCAATAGCTTTGCTCATTTATCCACCTTCTTCCAGGGCAGTCACCCTCAATCCTCTTGGGAAACAAGGATCAAGGGTGAGTGCTTTGAACTACACACAGGACCGTGGCCAGTTACACAGCCAGGCCAGCATAAAGACAAACATACACTATACAGTGCACAGCCTAAATGAGTACACCCCTGTTTAAAAAGTAATAATATTATCTCAATGAACACAAAACCCATTTCCAAATGTTGACAAGACTAGGTCAATATAATATCTCGCTAAGTTACAACATGAAAGTAAGATTAATTATATAATTTTGAGAACAAAATATTCAGTTTTACTCAAATTAGGGCTGTGCAGAAATGAGTACACCCCACTAAATGTCTCTGGAGAAAAGCTTAATTAAAGTTAACAAGAATTCAACCACAAGTGAAACTAATTATTTGTCACACAGGTGTCCAGTCCACTGTCCATCATGGTTGACTATACATGTGTGTTACAGAAAAGAAATCCCTTCCCATTTAATGCGGAGCAGTAATGGCACAAAATCAGCTCTTTAAACTACAAAGGTGTTGACTATAAGCTTTACTTATCATCAGAATACTGCTGCAAAAGTGTTACAAACGTTCTAAAAAGATGGAAATTGACCCATCTCACAGAGACATCCAGGTCGTCCACGGAAGTTCACACCTGGACAGGAGCGTCTTCTGAGAAGGGTTAAAGAAAATCGACATGTAAATTAGCACAGTGGGCGGCACGGTGACACAGTGGTTAGCACTCGTGCTTCACAGCTAGAAGGTCTCGGGTTCGATCCCCGGCCAGGACGGGGCCTTTCTGTGTGGAGTTTGCATGTTCTCCCAGTGTCTGCGTAGGTTTCCTCCGGGAGCTCCGGTTTCCCCTACCATTAAAACATGTACAATATTTCAGAATGAATGAGAGTGTGTACGAGTGTGGGACAATGGATGGAAATTAGCCCAAGGCTACAATCCGGAGTGGTGTGTTTACATGCATCATGTGTGTTCATTAACATGCACTGTCCCAACCAAATCAACAAATAAATAAATTCACTTCATTTATCCAAACAAGACTAAACTTTCCTGTTTAGTCATGCGAAACTATTTCGCAAGAAATACAAGAAAGCAAAACTATTTTGCATGACTCCATACAGCGTACACTGCTTAGGAATGGCATGGATGCCGTCCACGAAAGACGCCTCTGCTAAAGTCAAGGCACAAAAAAGCAGCAGAGTTTGCCAGAGATGAAGATACTGACAAAGATGAAGATACTGGGACTCTACACTATGGAGGGATGAGGCGAAATTTCTGCACAACTCTAATTTGCGTGAAACTGACCATTTTAATCTCACTTTCATGTTATAAATTAGCCAGATATTACATTAAAGGGACTCAACAGAGTTTGATCATTTTCATACTCGTGACTGCCACCTCTGGCCGTCCGCATAACTGCAGTCTCCATGTTAAGCTGGTGAATGACTGCTGCCTCGGCCCGAACACGCAACTTTGACGTGCAGGCTTAT
>OMNZ01091624.1:0-11798 GCA_900303255.1 Lesueurigobius sanzi | reverse complement strand
ACAGAGAAAATACATTACAGTGTGTTTGGAGAGATATACACAAAGTATATACAAATAGCCAATGTAGTGTACCTTTATACTATACGAAATACGCACATAAGTTGCTTAGAAACTCAAAAATAGGCCAAAAACGATTGCGTTAGCTTAACGTTAGCACGATGCTAATTTACATGGCAAATCCTATAGGGATGCTAATGGGGCTAGCGCCTAACCTTTCATCAAAAAATACAACTTAGAAACGTCCCAAATTGATACATATGAATACCCACATACATATCTTAGCCAAAAAACTGTGACCAGTGACATACTAAAAGAAGGTGGTTTGTTGTTCGCTTGAATTGCTTTGTGGCTACATGTTAGCTTGTAGCTTTCAGCTTAAGTACATCTGCTACAACCAAAAAAAGCCAATCATTATAAATATCTTTGTTCAGCTGCAATCTTTCCTCTTTGGATATGTAAAAGACTTACCTCCAAATAAAAGTCTGTAGAGGGCTCCAAAGTCTGCCATGCTCCGTGTCTTCAGTCTATTTCAAATTAAGTAAGATTTTTTTTTACTGTAGAAAGCTTCTTTACTAATTTTGCACAAGTAAATTTAGCTGTTTGACAGGTGACAAGTAAACACTACTAGATATATTCAAGGAAGCATGACTATTACTTTTTTCAGTGGGTAAACTCAGTTCTTTGACAATAATGGCTTCGCACAACCACTAACCATGAGTGGATAAAAGATTGTTGTGTTATCATTCATATTCTATGAAAAATAGCTAAAATATTAAAAGAGTTTGGCCTTGGCAACAACAAGAATTATTTTTGGGGCATTCAAAGCTCAATAAATTTGGCTAGGAATCAGACTAATCGTTGTAGAATCGTTGTAAAGAGTAGAAAACACATGTAATCCAACTAGGGACGTTGTGAGGTGAAACTTTTTAAATATTTTTGGTACAGGTGTGCTACCTGTTATGTAAAAGAAAGAATAGTCATTTTGTGTACCGTAATGTAGCTATACTATTTTGTTAGCATATGTTGCGGTGGTGATGGAGCTATATGTTGGTTCTCACCTAAGTCGCGTTCAGTATTCCCTTCACCGCCTTCCCTTCAGATGTGGCAGAGAGCTGACAGGCTCCTCTGAGAGAGCGCTGCCATAATCGATTTGCACGGCGTCACTGACGACCTTCAGAGAGTCCTTCAACACAAGCTGCTCTGATCCACACACTCCGGCCGCAAAAACGCTCACAAATAAGATGTCTGGGAGCGGAAATAGCAGTCCCAGACGAGAAACGCACGGCATAGTGTGACAGAGTTTTCACACAGTTCTTAGAGAACGGAAGCAGCCAATGCAATGCGCTGTATCAATGAGTGAAGAAAATGATTTAATGTGTGCTATTACGCTAACATTATGGGCATTATCCACCATCTTCCTTGTAAGCCGTCAGCAACATCCTGAACATTTACATTTGTTAAACGATATAGAAAAGTAAATGAGAGCTGTAGAATAGGGCGTTCACCTGCCACGTTACTACTGCTGAATATTTAACATACTATAGTTTCAGAATAGATTTAGGCGAACAATAATGCCCGTAGTTTTTTATTAATCTCCTTTGTCGTGTCTTAAATTTCCAGCTCAACTTGGATAATGAAACTTGATATTTGACTACAATTTTGATTCCATAATGCAAAAAAATTCCACTCATTGCGCAAACGTTGGATACATTGATGTAGCAGAGGCCAGGGGCTAGATCCAGTATGAAGATTTGACATATTGTGGCTTGTTGTTTGAACCTGAGTCCATTGAATTCAAATTGGAGTGGATAACTTTGTTGCCGAGTGTTGTCTCGAACACGAGGATGTGAAACATGCTATTGTCAGTAATTGTATCTGCCAGCTGTGGTCTAAAAAAGCAGCCTAAACAGGGTGCAGGGGCCCCATTGGCTTACCATAGGGCTAGAGAGGTTAATATGGGGATTTATATTGGAATTTTCAATGCTGTTTTTCAGAGCTTTCCTGAACTCTGATTTTCCTGGACTTTTTGTATGTTATAAAGGGATACATTGAAATACCTTTTTCCGGTCCACCTCTCTCCTATGACTCATCAACGTCCGAGATGAGCAGGACGAGGGTGGTGCTGTCCACAAAGTTGATCAGACTGTTGGCTGGAGGTTAGTGAACAGGGAGATGGTCCGAGTGTCTGAGACATTTACCCCAGATGCTGCCTCCGATCTGTCAGGACATCAGTGATCCACCTGCAGAGGGAGTTGAGCTGGAAGAGCTGCTCCTGGAATTGTATCAGTTGCTACCATTGTTCATTAATGAAGGAATAAGGCGGAATTTTTTTTTTTTTTAAGGGGGGCCAAAAAGTTTTAATCGAAAGGAAGAAAAGGCTACAATTAGTCTATGGTTGTTTTTACAACCCTTATAGGCAAGACAAACCCAAGATCTATTGAATAAACAACATATTTTACTATTTTCCAATATAAAAGGTGGTTAAACAGACACAATCTACATTTAGCGGAAAAAAAAATCAGCGAAATCACCTGGCTGGAAGATTTAAACTAACATGCATGTTTTGGGTTGGTTGAATTATTGCTCTTAAACGGCCCAATTCCGATTCTCTTGTGTACCCCTATCCTATAGCGCTACCCCTCATTCTTCCCCTCCTTCCCCTATGGCTTAAAACAGAGGGCTACGGGCTAGGGCTGAAAGACAGCCCTAACATATGGGACAGCCCTCAACATGTCTGCATTTACAAAAAGCAAAGATATGGTGGAGTTATGCTCGTTAGTGTCTTTTTGGGTCAATTAGAACACATTTATATGAAAGAAAATGAAAAAGCCTCAACTGGTCACTAAAGCAGTTCAGTAACTTGTGGCAGACTGATACTATAAGCAGCATCATTTATCCAACGCCTAAACACGGTTTGTGTTATTTTACCCATCTCGGTTTTGGCTCACGGTCACATTCTCCTTCCCTGTCTGCGTGTGTGTGCATGTCATTGGTGTGTCGACTCAGAGCTGGGAGTCGGACCCGGGGGTTTCACAGAGAGGGACCCGCTGACAGCGCACCAACAGCATAGACTACGGTCGTCGAGACAGCCCCTCGAGTGATGACAATGTGGTGACATATCAAAAAACTCCTACCCCTTTTTCGCTGTAAGTCTGCATCTGAAAAGGTTTAGCCTTCAGGAGTATTGGGCCCTCCCCCTTAGAAAATGTTGAATGAAGTTTGATGATCTCCAGAAAGATTTCCCGGGGTTGAAACTGTCAATTCTTTATGAACTTGTCTGTCCGTAAACCTGTATAATGTGAGATCTCTATTGGATAGCCACCTGTGGGACAGCGCAGGGGCGTGGCGTGGTCGTATCTTTTCGAGAATGACATGCTCGCTCACTGTCAGCATCCATCTGTTTACCTCGCTGCCAAAACGCGGAGGGAAAACAAGCACAGTCTTCAAAGACCATTAAAAATGAATGAAGGGAATGAACACATCTTTCTGACAGCGCGAGGGCCATTTCTCTGCCCAGGTTTGGAGATCACCTCTTTTGACTGTACAAGCAATCAACATTTGCTCATAACATCGCGCCCCCCTCAGCCCCGGACGCTGCTAATGAGCCTCGCAATTAGCTTCCCCACATGCAACAAAGCTGTGTCGTTACAGTGATAAACAACCCTGCAGTGTGTGTGCGCAAATACGAATGATCATCAGGGCATTTGGAAACATCTTGTGTGCGGAGTGGTTAGCATTCTCTCCCGACAGCAAGAAGCTCTGGGGGAAAAATTTGTTGAGGTCTTCGGGGTTGGCCATTTCCCCACAGTAACTTCAAAGACCACCAAGATAGCCCTGTTTCTGTAGTGGACAGTGAAAGTAGGGTTGCCAACTTTAACACAGGATGTACAATAAGGGACAGTTTCTGTACCATGAAAATAGTCTAACAATGTCACTAATTGATGTGTAAGTTAAAAAAATACATATAGTAAATGCACTTTCATGACATGGGGGATAGGGAGTCCTCACCCGGGGAAATTTTGTTCAGATCTAACTACCTCTATTGCTTTTTTAATGGTTTTTTAAACATTCTGGGCTGTATAATAATATAATAATAATTGACTTACCCTGGGCTTTGTTCTCAGGTGCATGACAAAGAGATGGGTTCTGTCTCAGGATGTTGTTGTAAATAGGTGCCAAATTAAATCTAAGTCCTCCATTACGTTCATGGATGGATTCTCTTTTACAAATAATAAGAAGAAGAATAAAGAAGCCATATCATGTTTACATGGCAAAGACGGAGCTAGCAGCCAGGACTCAAGGAGCAGGAGGCTCCCCACACAGGCCAAAGATCTATTTCCCCTCCTAAATGAATGAGACTAAATGAACACATCGAAGAGGTAACAACAGAGCCTCTGTCAGAATCCATGTTTAAGCTGCTAAAGCCTTTAGCATCCTACCGCTAACGGCTAGCGCATGTAGCCTCTACACCCGGGCTCTACACAGTAAACACCATGAAAAAATGACAGCTCTTAACTCTCTCACGTGTTGTACCAAGGCTAGATGTTTAGACTGTGGTTCAGGGCGTCCTCATGGGGAGGTTTGTGCTTGTAGCTGATGAGCTGATGTTTTTGTGCTTCGATTGTGACAAATGTTATCCATATCACAGACTTTGCTGACATAAACTCTCCAGGCGGTTGATAGGACAAAATCCAAAGGTTTTGGGTTTCTTTTAGCCTGGTCTTACCATACCCTCATACTCATTTCGTACAGAGGGTCTGGCTCTTCACAATTGAGCTCCGTTTTCAGGTGAGAGGAGTCAACTCCTTTTCTAGTTTGAAACGATTGGACCTGATTTTACCCAATCATTAGCCTGGCCTTACCCGTGTAATCATTTCCTGCATATGCCTGATGTCACCTACAACACCCGCCTCCCCCGCTCGCAAACACATTCCTAACTTGTTTTTAATGTTCTTTTAGTAAGACAGGAGGTTTGTTTAGCTGCTTGACTAAACTAGTTTTGGCTACTTCCTGTAGCCTCACGCGTCACCTGATGGTGATGTGACGAGGCTGCATACATTGGTTGGCCACTCAGCAGGGAAAACAGGGAAAAATGTTCTGTAATAATGTATAACTACATAAAAATGGATGTAATTTATAGTATACTGTATAAACATAGACATGTTAAAGATTTGACACTTAAAATGAATGCAACATACTGTAACCAAATACTGTGTGACATAACTGGTCTTAGAAGTATACTTTCTTCTAAAACTAAATAAATAAATAAAATAGTGTTATGCATAATGTTCTTTACTTGAGCTCAACAGCAGAGCGAGCTGAGGAGCAGTGTTTGGGGACCTCTGGGTGAATGGAGCCTCCTGACACAGCGGATGGCGTGTCAGTGCACAGGACAGAGGTTTGTCCAAGGAGGAGCTGACAGGTGCAGAGGCTGGACTTGTAATGGGCCCCGGGGTCACTGTGGGTGCTTTAGTGTGGGTGGGTGGGTGTGTGTAGTGCGCAGATGGAGGGGACGTCTGTGTGAAAAAGGGACAGATTGACAGAGCGGAGAGGGAAATGCACTTTTCAAATGCCACCGCCCCAAAGAGCAGTGTGAAGGAGAGCAGCCGTACCATAACACAAGAACTACTTAAAGGGCTGGACAACATGTCACGGTTTAATGGAATAGCCTTGTGAATGCTAACACAAAACATCCACAAGATGTTAATACTCCAGTCAGGTGATTCTAACCTAATGCTTTGGTAGTGAATGGATTGACAAACCTGCCATATTATTCATAACAAAGCCATATCTACTGGCCCAAATCATGCACTTGTTTGTGAATATTTTAACTCCTTGAAGAGAAAACAATTGGACCTTGATGTATGAATGCTGACAGATAAGGCATTGCTTGTTTTGTTGCATGTGTATTGCTCCAGTGACAGATACAGACGGCATCTTTGGGAACGCACACAAACGGTCACGTTGGAAAGTGTAGTGACGGGAAAACAAAGCAGGAAAATACCTGCTCTTTCACCGACTGCATCACAACTTTAACAAAAGCTGAATCATGTACTGTATGTATTTTATTCCAAATAAAGATAAGAAACATGGAGAGAAACAAAGTGGTTCAACAGGCTCCTTACAGCGCAAATCAATATGTAAATAATGGGGAATGCTAACCGCGATGCTAATGTTAGCATCAGTGGTGCAGATGGTAGCGAGTCGTCTCATGATTGGAAGGTTAGGGGTTTGAATCCCGGCTACTACAGTGTGGCACTTTGAGATATTTGTGACAAAGGCTAGTAAAGCGCAATACAAGTGTAAGCCATTATTATTAACATTATTCATGCTACATGCTAGTGGCTAGCTTTGAATGTCATTTTTTTTTGACAATCTGCTTAATTTTCTAATGTGGCCCGATTTAGCCTCCCAGAAAATGTCTAAAAAGATTGGAAAATGTGATTCACAAGCTTCCTTCCCTCTCTCTTGGCCACACCCCCTAGTAGAAAGTGTTTCTGATTGTATTTATGACAGAAATATTAACTAAAATACAGCATTTTGACCGATACCATAGTTACCCCCATTCTCAGCTACCCACCAACTCACTTTCTCAGTCATGTGACTTGGCATTCCGCTGATTTGCTCCACCTGCTGCATGTTATCAGCTGTTATTTACAATTGCGTTACCGGTCTTGACGCTCTCCAAGACGGTTCAGCACTTGAGTGGTCAGGTCAGACAACGATATCTGAACAAATGCTCGTTTGTCGGAGCTCAGGACCCGTCATGTGACTTTTGCTGCCCACCAATGGTCAGAGCATAGAGATATACAATATTTTGATTTGAATTACTTGTAGCAACCCATTGTGAGAGCGTCAAGACCAGTAACGCCATTGTAAAGAACAGCTAATAACATGCAGCGGGTGGAGAAAATCAGCGGAATGCCAACCAACAGGCCGGCATTCCATTCCAAGTCACATGACTGAGAAAGGTCTATAGGCGTTGTAGAAAGTTGTGATGTCACGTGAACACAACCTTTTCCAGGTCTTCAGTTACAAATTTTAAATATTGTTTATGCCTCACAATTTCTGACCCGCAAATTCCGCGATATGGCTTTAACCCATTGCAAAGATAGAGCAAAGATCTTTCCAAAGAAGTCATCTTGACTGATTTGTGTAGGATTGAAAATGCTCAACCTCTTATCCGTGAAGCTATTTCAGCTCTGAGATTAGAGGCAAAATGTCTCCTATTCTAAACAGCCCAGTCCAGATGATTACTTTTTTGAGAGCCTTTGCTATTATGCAAAACTGCTGGAAGACATATATATCACAAAAATATTATTCTCTGTTTGACTTTTCTTCGTGTAACTTCTTTGTTGAGTTGTGTTGGGCTTGAGCAGTCCTGTTCTCTGTCATATGGAGCAGACACTGGATAAAGCCCAGTCTGTACTTAATAACAGCGCAGCTACATTAGTACATTATAATTATTACAGCGTCTGCATAAGGCCTGATAATGAAGTCTTTTAGGGAGTGCTCCAAAAGCAACAAGGCGACTGTCATGAAAGTAGGTCCTCTCTATTTGCATAATGGCCTCAGTAATTATGTCGCAGAGTAACAGGCCAGGCTTCGAACTCCCTGTGTCATTTTGACATTTATTTTTTGAGAAATACATTATTAAGAAGTTAGTTACAGCCTATTTTTGTGCACTGTTGATTAACTCCAAAATATCAGTATTGTGATCCTGCAGCCGGCTGATCCTCCTGAGTGTCCCTAAAATTATTATACATTTTTTAATATTTTTTAATAAACGGAATTGGTAAATGTTTTCTTCTAATTATAAAAGGTGAGAGCAGATTTGTATTTCTCTCAACATTCATATAGCCTTGGTCATTTTTAATTAAATGCATTTTTCAATACACTGCATGACCAACATTTCATTTTTTACCAAGATCTTGTTTTGATGATGAAGAGTGTGACCACTGCGCAAAGCCTCCTCCAGCACACATTTATGACATCATTAATTGGATCCAGCAAACAAAGAATGCAGGAGTGCTACTTGGATGTACTGGTTCTTTCAAAAAGTGTCTCTTTGGTGCTCGTCAGTGCAGGGATCAACACAGAACTTTGAAAAGAGATAAAAAACTGAGGCACTCAAAGAAAAGTACTTGTTAAAAGGCCTTTATTTCAGCATGGCCAATTAATTAAAACATTGCCTACGCCCATTTCGGCCCATGTAGGCCTTCATCACGCAAGCTCGAGAGCTCTGTAGGGATACAGCATTTGAACAGTTGTAGGTGGTCACATGCATCATCAGTAATTGGATATTTTTATAAACTGTTTAAAGTGGAGATTTTCAAAAACTTCTAAATGTGGACAGAACATCAGCATGTTTATTTCTCTGCGCAGTCACATGCTTTTATTTTAACCAATAAAGGCACACAGAGAAAGCTGGTAAAATTGACCAAAAGAATGGAACGCTTCTGTCAACAGTTTTGTTAAAATGGTCGTGTGGACAGAGATCTTTTCATACGGATCTAGAGAAATATGAGTTTATATTTGTGTTTGTACTGACCTCTGAGATGACTCCCTCTGATGAGGGAATCTTATTTGTAAAGCGCTTTTCATATGACACAAGCCACACCCAAAGCGCTTCACACATGAAAGGGAGGGGGGCTTCATTCACTCCATGCTGATGGTGGTAAGCTACATTTGTAGCCACAGTTTCCCCTGGGGCAGACTGACAGAAGCGAGGCTGCTCACATCTGCGCCGCCAACGGTCCCTCCGACCACCACCATACTGCCTATGTGGTGGTGGTCGGAGGTGAAGTGTTTTGCCCAAGGACACAACAAAAACAAATTGATTGATTTATTGATAAAAACATCAGGGCATGTGTGGACATGGCCTGAAAGACAATTGCCAATTTCTGAAGTAGCTTGGTTGCTGTTGTTTCCAAGTGTATTTTTCAGATAGAACACAGGACGGTAGGACAAATTCCTGGTAAAACTGCTTTGTTTTGCATTAAAGCACTGCTAATAATATACAGTAGAGCTAAGATCGGGCCCAAAAAATCAAGCCCGAACCCACCCGAGCAATTAACTTTAATAATAGGCCCAACTTTTTTGACGAGAGGCAGTGCGCCGCAGGTAGGGGAGGGTACGCAGCAGCACCGCGCTGTATCAGCCTCCATTCATGTGAACTCTTACCTCGGACTTGCTGCTGGTGTGTCTATATCTCGTCTCTCCCGTTTGAAGATTTCTTTGACTGTTTGCAGCTCCATTTCAGTTGTCTCTGAACGCATATCCGAGTAAATACGTTTGTGAAGGTTCTCAGTCGTACAGGAGTTGTCCATCGTAGGCAAAAATTCTTCAGTGTTCATCTGGAGAGAGTATGGAAAATCCAGCGATGAATCGCAATGGAGGTTTACGTTACCAGCTGGATCCGATTTATGATAGCTTACTAAACCGATTGGCAATAACAACCTCAGAGCGAAACCGAGAGGAGGGGCCTAGAGGCTGATTCCTCCTGCTGGTTCACTGGCTTTATAAACCCACAGCGTGCTCCAGGCCTTCAGTAGCTGATGACGATCTTTGGAGTAAGATCGAAACGTCCTACACTTCAACTACAGAGTACAGATGAAGACTGAAGAATTTTTGCCATATCCGAGTAAAGTGTCCATAATGACGATGAGGGAGATTGATATAAGAAGGCAGGGTGAGCCCGTACATGTTCATATGCGCATGCATGCCCCACTCATCTCTAGATCGCACACACTTTCGGTTTCCACAAACAGCAGCTATGTCCCATTCCTGCTTCGGTCTCATCATCTCCGGGATTAATCCCTAAACTTCACATTTGAAAAGTCTGGTGGTGGCAGCGAAAGTTTTACTGACAAGTGGGCTTTATTATTATTAGCAGCACTTATATTACAGCACATCGACTCGCTGTCTCTTCTCTTCACCGTGTCATCACAAACACACAGTGTCACACACACACACCGCTGCACGGGCTCTGGGCGCGCGCTCACTCTGGTGCGCATTCACGCACTATAGAGCCCAGAGCACAGCTGAAAGACACATCCCGCTCAACGCAGCTGGCTTATTTATTCTTTTTATTTTAACCAAGTATAACCACACATTAAGTATAACCACACATTGTATGACTAATAAACTAAGCATAACCTAACATATATTGCAATAAAAAAATAAATAATAATAATTTTAAAAAGTTAAGAAAAAAAAACCCTTAAAAAAAAACAAAAAAAAAACGGCCCGGCCCAAACCCGAATGTGATGCATGACATCTCGGCCCGGGCATAAAATCTTACCTCTAATATACAGCACAAAAACTCTTAGGAATTAAAGCATGGTGGCTGAGCGGTTAGCCGTGCGGCCTTTCTGTGTGGAGTTGGCATGTTTCTCCCAGTGTCGGAATGGGCCTCCTCTGAGTGCTCCGGTTACCCCCATCACTCCAAAACATGCACAATAGGCTAATCCTCCAGCAGGTGAGTCTGACCATTAGCCTGGCGCAACATCTGGAGATGGGTCCCCGGGCGCTGTGCACACAGCCCACTGCTGCGTATGGGTCGCCTCAGCGGCATCGAAGGATGAGTCAAATGCAGAGAACGAATGGGGGATCAATAAAGTAACTTACCTTCAAACGAAAAAATCCCACAGACAAACCTTAAAAACATTGTTAAGTACAAGACTGGAAAACTCAATAATTTGAGAAAATGGCCTGTGAGTTTACAATTTCCCACGGAGAAACATTGGGCCTCATTCATGAATATTTTCTTAAGAAAAAGTTCTTAAGTACAACTTAGGAGAAACTTAAGAAAAACTTAAGTCTAACTCAGGAAGCGTTCTTAAGAAGATAAAACTGTTCTTAAAGAGAGATGATTTTCTGTACGTACGAGTCCTCCTGACTGTCTTAGGATTTGTTCTTCCAAAAGAGCTCTTTCAGCTAAGAACAAATTTTGTGAATGCCCAAAATGTTCTTAAGTCGGCCTTAAGATCAAATTAGTTTGTTTTGTGAATGAGGCCCATTAATCAGTGCAATCAAACACCTTGCTGTCAAAATGTTGTTACTTATCTTTTTCCTAGGCGAAAGAAAGTTTATTTGTTAGGAGAGCAATCCGGCCCAAATTGAAAAAAGAAATAAATCACTTCTAACACCTCCTGAAAGAACAGCATTCATGTGACCAAGTGTACGTTTAACCTTATATTGTTTAAGGAGCCATCTTCTTCTGAAAACCTTCTTGCCGCTGTAGAGAGAATCATTCATAGACACTGCGCTCAACAAGGTCTCTGATAAGCCCTGAGTGGCATCCTCTTCTCGCGCTGCTGGGAGTTACAATTCACGAGACTTTACTTTAAAAGTCTATCTATGATCCCGCTCATTTCGTTGTGGGATATATGCGATCCGTCCAGGGCGTGCTAAGGGAAGTCAAGCTGCGTCTCCCCGCGCACTTCAATAACACATCAATCAAACGCGTCAGAAATGTCACGGACCTTCCACTTGTCATTTGAGCTAGTTTGCTGTGATTGATGGTCCCACGGTGTCTATACAACTCCCCCTAAACCCACCTCTTTCTGGAAACTGTAATTTGCCGCGGCGTGTGAAAAATAACAAATGATAAGTTTGTGTAGGTTCTCTGTCGTACATGAGTTGTCCATCGTAGGCACATTTTCTTCAGTCTTCATCTGTACTCTGTAGTTGAAGTGTAGGACGTTTCGATCTTAGTCCAAAAAGCTTTGTCAGCGAATGAGTAGCCTTGGCACACTCGTGGGTCTCTTAACCCTAGAGCACTAATGCACAAATTC
>OMNZ01091619.1:0-11635 GCA_900303255.1 Lesueurigobius sanzi | reverse complement strand
GGCACCAAGAAATATGTCCAATTTTTAAATACAAAATCAATTTCATGACAGACTGACACCAACATATTTGAAACCTTAACCTCTTAAACCCCAACAGGCCCAATTTGGGTCCTGGGGAAGAAAAGAGACAGAGAGAGAGGGGAAGGAGAGATCGAGAAGAAGGAAAGAGGGTGAGAGGAAGGAGAGAGAGAGGAAAGAGAGAGAGGAAGGAAAGAGACAGAGAAAGGGGAAGGAGAGAGAGAGAGGGAGGAGAGAGAGAGAGAGGAAGAAGAGAGAGAGGAAGGAGAGAGAGAGGGAGAGAGAGAGAGAGGAAGGGGAGAGAGAGAGAGGGGGAGGAGAGAGAGAGGAAAGAGAGAGAGGAAGGAAAGAGACAGAGAAAGGGGAAGGAGAGAGAGACAAGAAGGAAAGAGGGTGAGAGGAAGGAGCGAGAGAGGAAAGAGAGAGAGGAAGGAAAGAGACAGAGAGAGGGGAAGGAGAGATCGACAAGAAGGAAAGAGGGTGAGAGGAAGGAGCGAGAGAGGAAAGAGAGAGAGGAAGGAAAGAGACAGAGAAAGGGGAAGGAGAGATCGAGAAGAAGGAAAGAGGGTGAGAGGAAGGAGAGAGAGAGGAAAGAGAGAGAGGAAGGAAAGAGACAGAGAAAGGGGAAGGAGAGATCGAGAAGAAGGAAAGAGGGTGAGGGGAAGGAGAGAGAGAGGGGAAGGCGAGAGAGAGGAAAGAGAGAGAGGAAGAAAAGAGACAGAGAAAGGGGAAGGAGAGAGGAAGGAGAGAGATTTTAGTGCCCAATTTGGGTCCTATAGGGTTAAAGAGGTTAATTTGGCCTTCGAGATGGTGCTTTCTTTTGTTAGAAGTGTCCACTTTGATTAATTTGCAACTGAATGGACTGTCAACCAAAACAGCTTTAACCTCTTATACCCTACAAGACCCAAATTTGGCACGCTGGGGTTTAAGGGGTTAAGACCAGCTTCATGCAGCACTAACCTCATCCAGATTGACCACGAAGGTGACGTTGGTGGCCAGGGTGGCGGTGAGTTTGTTGTCTTTGGTGGCCAGCTGCAGCCCTTTCGGGGAGCGGTTTGGGCACTGCTGTTTTCTGGCCGTGTACATTTCCTTCACGCCTTTGGTGCAGTTGTTCAGCACCACTTTACGATATCTGTAAATACAAAAATGGGCAAAGCATTTATAGTTCGGTCAGAATAACGGGATATACTGTACTGTATGTGCATTTCTGCTGGAGAGGTCACACAGTGTTTCACAAAGGGCCTCCACTCTCCACACTCAACGGTGGCTAGTTACGAACCCACAGCTGTCCCGAGCAGAGGTTACATTAGCTGTAAGATCTCTGTCCTTCAGTTTGAAGGATTGGAAATCAAGTCATCGTCATCTTTCACGTGTTAAACACATGTTCCATGATTCTGCTCACAAATCATTTTTACATTTGAAGAGTTTATTTGCAAAAACAGATAAGTGCCATTTACAAAAATCAACATTTGCTTGTGATTATCCAATTGTGTTGCTTTTGTTTTGATGACCAGACCTATATTAGTGGATCAGACATATTAAGTGACTTGTTCTTTATCAAATTGATTCAAATTTAGTTTAACTTGTGTCATCTGTAGAGAAAGGTGATCAAAATCTAGAACAATTTGGCAAAGAATTCAAAACGGAGATGTCTTCATTTGCATCCATTATCCTGTTAACTCTGTGTTTTCTTAAAATACATAATAGGTACAGTATATCATGAGAAACAGTTTTAATTTTGGCAGCAAATTTTAATCTAGTTCTCTTTAGGGTTCTTGGTCATTTGGCGAAAATGGAATTTAATTTTAGTCAAGATTTAGTCAAACAAATCTTTTTAGTTTTAGTCTAATTTTAGTCACAACATAAATTCCATGTAAATGTAGTCAACTACATTTGAAATAGATTGAGTAAACTTCACATTTACATAATTGTTTTGAAACATATTTAATAATATTCTTCCACATTATCGAAACACAGAGCTGTTCCTTTGCGAATGATACAAGGCTCTTTCAAACTGAAGTCACTGGTTTGGATCATTTTCGTCCTTTCTTTTCAGTTTTATTTCAGCCCTTTTTTCAGTCGACAGAAATTTTAGTCATAGTTTTAGCCTCATGAACTAACTTTATTTTAGTTTTAGTCAAATTTCAGTCAGCAAAAATATTACTGACTAAAATTACGACTAAATATTTTAGTCGATGAAATTAACACTGATGAGAAACCACTGGTCCCGAAGTAGACCGCTTTGAGTGCAGCTGACTATCTCCTCCATTAGACTCCCTGACAGGGTTGCCATGTTTCAGCAGCCAATCCTGCCCAAAAATATCTGAAAAACCGTCCAAGGTTTGTGGACATAATGGCACAGCAGCAATTTGCAATGTGTTTTATTTAGAGCTTTGGTGCTCCCCCGATGGTGCCGACCAACCTCTTTTTCCCTCTCTCACTGAAGAAGCAGGTCTGAGAGGATTGGATTTGAGATTTTGTCACTTGACATAAGAGATTTTCATCAGGAAATTAGCCTATTTCACATAGAAAAACACACTAGTGACCCGCGCGTTCGGGCGGTTTCGGATACCAAAATGAGATGACAAACTTCGGGTGCGGGTGGATCGGGTTATAAATGGAACATATTTTTTTCATATGTTATTATAGCTTTCAGCGCAAAAATGCATAATTATCCATAAACCTCTCTCTAAGTAGGCTGTACCTTGTTGAATATCCAGTTTAATAGGGTAAACGCATTACTAGTCTTTATTTAATCATTGTGCCAAGTTTTAGTATCATGCCTGTCTCTTTAAATAGGCTCCATGCGCCAAATGCACAACGAGCACAAAACTACTGGGACTACTTGATGATCTAACAGGATTACAAACCTCAAGAGAGAAACGGGAGTGAAAAAGAGCAGCTGCACGCGACCCTCTTGGTGGAAAGGTAAGCTCCTGCTCCTGAGTCCTGCATGGACCACTTTACTCCAAACTCCCCTTTCATTTGATAGTTGGTAAAAGTAAATCGTTTCTGCTCGTTGCTTCCTGATAAGTCCATATTTCAAAGGTGTTTCAGCAGCTCGAAAAGAGTAATTTCTACTACGCAAACCCGCGTTCACGTGGTCCGCTCCCCTTTGATTGACAGGCAGCTGTTGCGCGGCTTCCAGAGTTACCAGTTTTTAGGGTCGGGCGGATCGGGTCTGATTGTCTTCGGGTTGGTTGGAGCGGGTCAGGAAAAAAGCTGACCCGCGCATCACTAAAACACACTCCGCGGTTTATCTGCGGACCTGGCAACCCTATCTTCTGACCACCATCATTGACTCACACACCACATTGTTATGCAAACTGGGTGAATTGACGAACGCTCTAGCCCTAAGGTGAAAAACAAATATTTATCTTGTAAACATTTCCAGAGAATCACTTTAATGATATGTTAAAAATATTGGTTTAGCCTCAATCCATCATTATTAAGGGTAACTAGCGCCTTCTGCTTTTTGTTTCGCATGTGTGTAGGAAACGACAACGTAATAACAGCCAATTCCTTAATAAATCTGACCAGTTGCAAAACGATGACATAAAACAGGTACATGGTTGAGCCGATAACCTAATAGCGACATGCCGATAATGCAATACATTACATACATGTTGTTATTACATTATTGACTTGTTAAGTGCTGTTCATGTTTAAGAAACATTTAGACTATTATACACATTTTCTACTTTAATGTAAATTTGTACATAATTTCAACCTCATCACATTTTAAAACCCCCGACTATTTAAGAATCTGTCTGCAAAGTAAAAGCTTAGATCTTAAAAGGCTTTAGTGATGCTGATTGTACGGTTTGCACAAGTCTGAAAAGTAAAGTCGATGACAGGTTGACAACTGCGGTTGTGTCAGAGGCTGAGACACTTTCCAAAGCTTAATCACAAATAAAACGTTCCCACTGAGGTCTCACTTCACCAGGTGTCAGTCCCGCGGGAGCCTTAAAATCAACACAGACCTCGCTCTCCTTCCCCTGAGACGCCCAGGCTGATAGCGTTGCACTGAATTAGCACAATGTGACCTGAAGGCTTGTTATTTTTATGCCTGTTTAATCTCAGAATGGCATTTTGTAGATGTAAACACTCCTATTTCAATTCACCAAAGGCATGACAAGGCTTAACCAAGTCCACTAAAATAGAAACGTCCTAGCAGAGTGGTTAGTATCGTAGGCAAAGATTCTTCAGTCTAGTTAAGTACAGTGTTAGTTAGTTAGTACTTGTAGATTTTATGGATTAAGGTTATGCTCAATCCTGTTCTGTCTTTTCCACTACTTTTTTACTTTGGATTACTCTACATCAGCCATTCCCAAAGTCTGGATCATCAAGGCCTTCAATATTGTTTCAAAGATCCCACAGGGGCCCTCCAATAATAACGATTCTCTGTATTCAAATCATTTCTAATGTTTTAAAACCCCTCATTTACATATAAATACAAGTAGCAACGATTGTGGGCTAAATACTGATTTAAAGTGGTCAAATTTAACAAATGAAAAACAGAGCCATTGATAAAAATATTTGCTTTGTGTAGCTGTGTTTTTAAAGACCAGATCTATTTTAGTGCATCAGAAATATTATGCCAATTGATTCAACTTTACTTGTCCCTGTAGAGTACAGTGATGAATATCTTAAAAGTATTTTGCAAACAAATTAAAACAGAGATATCTGCTTTTGCAAATGAACTCTTCAAATATATAACAATTTCCTTCATAACCCAACTTTTTTGGTGTACTTGCTTTATAGACAAGCTTTGAGGTCCCCAGTGGTCCCCAGAGCCCACTTTACAAACCTGTTATTGTTTTCTTCCACAATCGGATTGGGGCGGATGTTTTGGTGAATGGTAGACAACAGCTGATGCATTCAGGCATGTAGCTCAGTTTATGTAAGACATATTTATGTTACAACCCCAGAGAAGCAATGCTCTGTTTCTGAACAATGTTTTTGCCTGTCATAGAACTATTATTTACTATTATAATTTATTTGAAATATTCATGTTGCCTATATCGAAGCCCCGGACGTGACGACATCATGATCGCTCGTATGCTCTATTTCATGTCCATACTTTCTTACTTAAGCTGGCCATACACTATGCAATTTCAGAGACGATTATGACACGATTTTCAGCTTGACTGTGCGTCTCAGTCATGTAATGTACAGGGGCTACCAGACAAGATTAGTAAGTAATTAAGAGTCCAGGGCCAATGTTGTTTGCCCAGGACCAATGTTACAGCCAGCCAATCAGGGGTGAAAACTTGAGCTGTCATGAAAAATGTTTTAGTTTAGGAACAGGGAACAGTATGCTGTAATTTTGGATAGATCTATGAGTTGGTTTGTTTGAAAATATACCTAAACCTATAGCCTTAAAGATTTCCCTGTTCCTAAACTTAATTTTCGTCATGACATCTCAAGTTTTCAAAGCAGACCGTCCCTCCTGAGCCGACTATCTAGAACAACTGACCCCTGATTGGCTGGCTGTAACATTGGTCCTGGGCAAACAACTTTGACATTGGCCCTGGACTCTTAATGACTTGGTGATATCAGACCCTGCGCTGTAGCACTGCTGAGGGCAGGGGAAAGCAGCGTGTGAGCGGTGAAATACAGCTACGGGAGCCGGGGGAAGTCTAAGGAGGAGAGAGGGTTTCCTCCTCACTCACATCAGGCAGAACGCACTGATGTGAGTGAGGGAAACTCCCCGCTGATAATGTCTCCCTGAACAAATCAACGCGGACACAAAAGTTTGCAAAAGTTTAGTGGTTATAGGCTGTAATTTAAGACAACTTTTTATCTGTCACTGGAATGAGCCATCTCAACCGATAATGAATGTTTGGGTGTTAAAACGCTCTGTTTGAGAGGAGAGTAGCCTATAGGGCAGATCAAACCTGCTCTGGGTCATGTGTGGAAGTGTCAGAAAAGTTACCACAGGGATAACTGGCTTGTGGCGGCCCAGCGTTCATAGCAAAATCACTTTTTGATCCTTCAATGTCGGCTCTTCCTGTCATTGTGAAGCGGAATTCACCAAATGTTGGATTGTTCACCCACTAATAGGGAACGTGAGCTGGGTTTAGACCGTTGTGAGACAGGTTAGTTTTTCCCCACTGATGATGTGTTGTTGGAATAGTAAATTATCTGTGTAGGTTCTCGTCGTCTAGGAGTTGTCCATCGTAGGTAAAGGTTCTTCAGTCTTCATCTGTACTCTGTAGTTGAAGTGTAAGTACGAATAGGCTAAGACGTATCTTTAGTACCAAGAGTGGAGGGACTTAGAGGTTAACTCCTCCTTCTGGTTTACTCTTAAGAGACCCACGAGCGCGCTCAAGTCGTTATTAAGCTGATGACGATCTTTGGACTAACATCGAAACGTCCTACACTTCAACTACAGAGTACAGATGAAGACTGAAGAATCTTTGCCAATAGCAATTTATCTAATTTAGTTCAAAACCGTCTCTAAAATCCCACAGTGTATGGCCTGCTTTAGTGGTCACTAAAGAGTGGAGAAAAACAAACAAGCATTCATACAGTATGTGTCGTGCCATGAGCTTTGCAATAACTAGGAAATACATATTTAATTAAGCACTATTAAATATTAAAATTCAAATTAACATGCATATAAATACCTACTAACTATTGTACTATAATATTTGATTATACCTAGCTCACATCTGAATACTATTTTCAGAGAGGCCAAAAGTGTAATGGCATCTTAAAACTATTTATTGGTTTGGAAAGTAGAAGGCACGACCTAAAGAAACTCTTCCGTACTTCAAGTGGACTTTGCTACCAAACCTGATCAATTAATGGGAAAAAGTATTAATCATAATATGTGAAATTAGTTTAATTATGTCCTTAAAAGGAAATAGACACTCACGACATATCCATAAGGAAGACATGTAATTTAACCAATGGGAATCAAGTATAGACGCTTAGTGCTTGATCAAGTGTGAGATTAAGGATCCTTGGTGATAAAATCTGTCTAATTTAATACACGAAAAAGGTAAATATATACTATGCCTTACATAATACGTTCAAAGATAGAAGTAGCTGAGTTCATTTTGGGCCAATCACTCGAGAAACAGTGGCTTTCGGTCGTTGGGCAGTTCAATTGGATTTCCTAAAGCCGCAACATAAAATATTGACTGACAGAAATGATCCCCAGTCAATTGCACGAAAAGAGACTCCCGAAAAGAAGCAGAAAAGCAGAGGGCTCGGGACTTGAATAAGTGCAGGCATTTTGTCTCAAATGAATTTGCGTTGAATGCTCTGAGGGAAGAAAAAAAAAATGGAGAAAAAGCCTCTGAATGTGAAAATAACTGATGACAGATCACTGGCACTGGCCCCACAGCTACTGCTGAAAAGAGGAGAAGCAAAACATTGTAAAATGTTCCAATCAGAAAAGTGTTGTGGTTTGAATAATACTGTTTCACACAATAAATAAGCCCCAAATGTGTTGTTTATTCCTTCTCTTTGAACCGATCCATTGTTTTCTCAGTTAATTGCATGGTTGAAAAAGAGACAAACTGAAAAACTTTGTGCTCAGGTAAATAACACATAGTAACTACTGCAAACCTGATGCTGTTGCCACCACTATTCTACTAAAGATGTTATGCAGAAATAGCACCTTCAACATTGCAAATAGGTTGTGTTCACATCAAATAATTCTACTTCAGTTGGAGGGCAGGTGCCAATAAGAGGATGGGAGGGAAATACTATAGTTTTTGAAAGAAATTTCCAAAAAAAAAGAAAATTCACAAATATTTGCCCCGATCATTATTTGGTAGTGATAGGATTCACAAACCTGCAATATTCATCTGTACTCTGTAGTTGAAGTGTAGGACGTTTCGCTCTTTATCCAAAGAACTTCTTCAGCAAATGAGCATATGACATTGAGCGTGTCAATTCTGCTCATTTGCTGATGAAGTTCTTTGTATGAAGAGCGAAACGTTTTCTTCCTCATATTGAACGATTTTGATTTTCGATTAGATTTTTCTCTAAATAAGAAAAAAAATATATACATATGGCCTTAACTATAGTAGCTGTGATTATACAGGTTGCAGAAAAGGGGCCGATCCTGTTGTAATGCTATAACTGCGTGCTAACTGCTAACTTTCTACTACAGAAGCCGAAATGGGCACTTCCCCTCCCACAGAGTAGCTACAGGACACCCCACAGCTCTCACACGGTCAGGGACAACACAAGAAAACATGTGCAGAGATCGCACCAAAGTGAAAGTGTTTGAAGAAACAACGCAACATTGCAACAACAGCAGCTAGCGTTAGCTTAGCGTTAGATTAAGTTTACTAACAATTGTTAGAAAAGCATCTCTGGCCGACCTTTTCCATTGGAGTAGAAATCCTAAAGAAATGCTCATGGAAACTGTCAGGTCATTTTTTCACCATCAGCAGTTAGCGAAGCTGGATTGATTATGCGAACGCTATGGAATCAACCATGTAGGATAACTGGAAACAACTGAGCATTTACCGCCATCTACTGGACTAGACTTGTAATTGCTAGTGTTTTGCAGATGGATTGGCCAGTTGGCTTGACGATAATAGCTCACCACGCGATTATTAAAATCCAATTAATTGCCCAGCCTTAGTCACTAGTATAATCACTGAAAGACATGTCCACACTTGTACTCTTTCTTACCCGGTGCTGTTGAGGTAATTCTGGCCGTGGCTGCAGCTGCCGGACACAGTGGAGGGGTTGAACCAGAAGGCCGGTCTGCAGTTGCCGTCTCCTCTGCGCTCATATCCATAATCACTATCACACACAAACACAGGAGCACAGATCGATGTCAGCGCGGCGAGAGTGAAGAGCGCATTGTCAGAGGGCCTTATCGGGGCCCGAGCCGTGTTCAGAGACGCCGTCCGTGAGCCTGTCCCCGCTATCAGCCATCATTATTATGTATCGATTAAAGCCACTGATGACACGGGCTCCACAGTGGATATGAGAATACAGCCATGACAGCGGGGAGGGGAGGGAGGGAGGGATGAGCTGCAGTTACTTTGATTGGCTTGAATGGCTTATAGGCAAGAGATTTAGGTGAGTCAACATTTGAAACATTTGCTATTACTGACTGAAATATGGGGAAATGATGTATTGCAAGTGGGATGTTATTATTATTACTCTTCATATAAAAATCCTATGTGTAAAAATGCTCAAAATCGCCAACATTTTCGGCAACAAAATCTAGATTTATGGTTTTATTTTGCTGAAATATTATATAGATTGTTTTGTTTCAGAAGGGTTTTGGATATCTTGTGTATCTTGTCTAGTTATTGTATTAGTGAAACAATCAGAATAGCCCTTATTGCCATTGCCAATGAAAGGATTCACAGATTCTCAATTGTTTCCGGTGTACTTGTGCTACATGAAACATAAACTTGTACTGATGATACATAATACACTATAAGAGCATTCAAAAACAAAATGTCACCTTGTCACCACCATATATCCAAAAAACACCTTGAAACTATTGTTAAGTACAAGATGAGGACGTTTGATGACTGTAGGAGATAATGAAATGGAAGGGTTGTTGCAAAAGTGTAAGAAAAATGCATTTAGGGAAAATGGCCCTTTTTTTTTTTTTGTTTCCCCACATGAAAGATTCCATATTAAGAGATTAAACAGGCCCACAGTCTGAAAATTGAAAAAAAAAATACTTTTGCCTGTAGCGTCTCCCTTTAATAAAAATGCAAGTGAAGAGAAGAACAATAGATTTTGTTAAATGCTAAAAATCACAGATAAGGGGAGATGTACAGTATGTAGGGTATGTTTTGTGTGTATCGTATGTGGAGAGAGATGGAGAGACTCGAGGGTAATGGGAGAGGGGTAAGAATGTGAAGAAACATGGGGGAAGATGAGAGGGAGTACGGAAGGGGATCAAGTAGTAGCCTCAAATTGGTTTGAGGAATTCAATTGAATTCAAGTTTGTTTTGTTTCTATTATTATCTTTGAATTCTGAGCCTTTGTTTTCGGGTCTTTGAAAAAAGGAACCGGAGGAGGGACCACAGCAGAAATTGCCACCCACAACTCCGCTCTCCCCCCAAAGCACACGCCTGAGGGATGTCGGCATTGCCCACCTGCATATTGGGTCAATGTGGAGATAATTATGTGGTGCTTTAAAAACAGTTTCTTTCATGTGTGTGGTGCATTAAAAAACACTTGTTCTGTTTGCTTTTTTGGATCAGTGATGCATTATGAAGGTTGGTTTGCTGGGGACCAGACATGGAGGAACTTGGAATATGCAACTGTGGTCCACCATTGGTTCTACAGTATCCTATCTATTTTCAGTTTTTGTTGTTGGGATTTGTGCTATGTGTGAAAATACCTTTTTTCTTCTTATTAGGACTTTAGACAGCTGTAAAGTTTTTAATCATAATAATAATAATGGACATAGTTCTTTTCAAAGACACTCATAGAAAACAAAAATAAAACTGTCAAAACTTTTAACTTATTAACTTAAAAAGAAAGAACCATGTACAGTAAATTACCTAATAGAAAATAGTGTTTAGTGTAAAATCAAAAAACACATTTCACACCTCAATGCTGACACTGTATATGACCACTCTTGCTGTGATCTCATCTGCATACCCCTCCACATGCACTGCCTGTATATTTGTCATTCTTGCTCAGTGTATTTTCTTCTAAATCAGCTTTTTATGGTTTAGAGTTACCTACAATCGCACATGTTAAGCCTTTTCTGCCTGATACACGAGTACAAAAACATTTACCAGCAGTATTCAAACAGAAACCAAGACACGCATGTACTTTCATAATTTGAGTCATTTTCCTAGCACCCATTTTAATAGGCTTCTCCTCGTCCCGGCGTTCTACAGAACGATGACAAACTGAGACTCGGCACCAAAAACAATCAGGGCGCAATTTACATCCCACAAAGCTTGGTAAGCACGTGTCGGCTCGGATACCGCTCCTGACAGTGATTTATCAATTAATTATCAGAGCAGAACAAATAATCAGCCAACAGCCCGTGGACCGCTCCTGCTTCGACTCACGTGGTGCGATTAGGCGACTGTGAACTTTCATTAACAAGCGCTGACTGTGGCAGAGAGCGGTCCGTCTGTCACTCAGGAGCAGAGGCTTTGGTTTAGACACTACAGGTAAACAGGGAAAGCTATTTCATTCAATGATTTGGTGATTTGTGTATTACTGACATAGATATGAGGAAAAGAATCTGTGGCCCCATGCATGGACCTGATATACCACAAATTATCTTATATTGAATACATTGCATTACAGGGATGAACATGGCGTTACTGTATTTGTGTCGTTCATCAATGTTCATGAATATGTGGTATATCAGGTTCATGCATGGGGCCACAGAAATGTTTTATGTCATTTTATGTTTTCATTAAAAACAAATTAAGGCATTTCATTCATAAAATTGGCTACAAAATGTAAATAATAGTCATAACTATTTTTTATGAACTAGTTATTAGTGAATAAATCTATAAAAATAATATATATATATTAATATAATATATTTTTTAATTTCGCCTCTGATCAATCCTTCACAATATTGTTAAGTCATTAACAATATTGGAACATTTTGGAGTCTGTAGGAGCTACTAAAGTGGAGAAA
>OMNZ01091617.1:0-12107 GCA_900303255.1 Lesueurigobius sanzi | reverse complement strand
ACGATACCAGTACGGTATCGAAAAAATAATGAAGGTACTACCGGTATTGGAAAATAAATTGGTACCGAAAACGGGTACCGAAAAAATATTTATCTTTAGAACACATTTTTCTCTTCCTGGTGGGTCTTGAGACTGTGCTAAAGAAAGGGCAAAGTGTTTCAGCTCAAATAAATGATAAAAACACTAAAAGAAACAGTATTTTATAGAATTAATGATCATTATTGTTCTGTTTTATGGTTCTACAACAAAACTGAAAATCAAGTACGAGTATAAATGACTCGATATTAGTCTTGTTTAGAGCAGTTTTTACTAGATTAGACTAATTTACTACTGTCATCTAGATTATTTGATTTATTTCATGACAATTTTTACTGATTCTAAGGTAATCTCACTTGAATTAGGGAAATAAAACTGCCCAAAGACCAATTTTCTTACCCCATTGGTAAATTAATTTAAATTAAAAAAGGCAATAAGTAGAAATCTATTGAAGCAAGTCAAAACAAGTGGTTAGAATGAGGTCAAATGAGCCACTAAATCTTAACTCAAAACAGCTCAAATTTAGATGAATAAGATTTTTGTGTAGATGACCAATAATTTAGTATAGGTATCGAAAAAGGTATCGTTCAGGTATCGGTATCGTAAACCAAGTATCGTTAAAGTACTAGTATCGAAAAAACATGAACGGTACCCAGCCCTACTTTTAACGTGGCAGCGTATCATTCTTAATGGACTTAATGGACTTCCTATTAAAATAGTTCAGTATGTCTCTTGTTGATTTGGCAGAAGAGGAGAATTTTCAGTGTGACATTTCTTGTTAAACTCCATTTTGCTTTCTCTGATTGGTCAATCTGTCTGTCAGTCACGGCCTCCTGAACTGACAGACATGACGCCCAGACCATACGTCTTGTAAAGCGTGCAGTCTGGCCAGGCAAGAGATGTCCCCACAATGTGAGAAAAATGCATTTTGGGAAAGCAGTCATTGAAGGTCAACATTTCCCATAGAGTTCAATGGAGAAACATCCAATCAGTGCAATAATTACACTCCTTATTGTCAAGATTTGGTCATTTATTTGTTTCTAGGTGAACATTTATATAAGAGAGGAAACGTCCGCAGTCTCCCCTTAACATGAATAAATAGGCATTATTAAAAAAACAAAAAGCCAAGTTTAGCAAAAAAGCATTACACACTGAGAAGGCTAATGGGAACGGCGCCTGGATACACTTTCTGTAATTTAGCAAATTTCATTGGTTTCCTCCTAACAATGTGGGGAGTTTCAGATCGAATTTGACTACAATACGAATATTCATCCTGTCCTATCCTGTGTCTGCCCCGTCCGCGGTTTAATATTTAATCAATGAAATATCTGTAAAACGGGTGGTTTGGGTCTCATCAGATCCCCTCTGTGTCTGCGAGTGAGTGAGTGTGTGAATGAGAGCGCCTCACTAACTCCCCACAAAGCTCCATTGTACAGTTTCCTGTTTCACACACGGTTTACAGCGAGGGCCGAGGGGTGTGTGTGTGAGGAGGGGGGGGGGCGGTCAGGGCAGGGGGGGGTCTGAGGACAAGGGGCAGTAATGGAGTGAGCCGGGGGTGCATTGGGGCAGGGGGTGTATCTGTGGCAGCAGATGGACAGATGGGAAAGATGGTGAGTTCTTCCCTTGGAGAGACTCATTTGGTGATTATGTTATAGCTAGAGGTGGGCGATATATCGTCTACAGCCAGAGTATACAACCTTTTTTACATAGTTTTACAGACACAAAAATGGCAGCGAGGTACTTATACTTCAAAGAAACGCACTAACTAGCCTCTAGGAGCCAAGATGATCATTCAACTCAATCAAAGAAAATTAGAGTAGTTTCTGCTTTATTCTTTGCTGAGTTTGTGTTGTTGTTTGGAAGACACCATTACAACATCAGGTATATCTGATGTCAAGAAATGAAAGTAAAAAATAAAAAAAATATTTTATCTTTTTTAATAATTTTTTTTGTTTGAGCAGTCTCACATTTTTTACAGATATTAACAAGTCATTACACTGTAATAGTGCTCAAAAGGAGCAGGCCGAGGCTGAAAAGGAGTAGGCCGAAGCAAGACAGCTTATATGTGCCTTCCCTGATTGTCCTGTTCTTGACAATAATATAATTATGCATTTCAAAGAATTACATGAGGACCATGTCCAACAGGATTCTATACATTGATTATTTGATGACAACATCTCGTTCATACAGTTTGACTTCACGCTGACAAGTGTACATAAGCACATGTATATGGACTACATTATATTACAGTGCCAAGCACTGAGCGATACACTGTATTGTGTTGGATGATTATCTTTCCCAGGTACACACTAGGTACCTGTTTATGAATAACAATTACAGCAATATTATAACATTTTCAACCAAACATACAGTATTCAGTTTTGTATTGGGTGATTGTCATACCCAGGCATAATTTATAATAATTGTTTCACAATTTTATCATTACTATATGATTATATCATTGTCATCATTAGTATCATTATCATATTAATACATATATATATATTAAATATACTTGACGTGTTTTCTCTCAAAAAAAGGTAGAATCATGTTTTTTTTCTGCACTTTTGTGGTTTATTCAAGACAATTATCTTTTTGACAACACAGTGATCTAAATTAATGCATTTACCACCACATTTTGACATATTTTTGATGGTTTTTGATCAAGAAAGTCCCCCTACATATCGAGATATTAATTCAGACCCTCTGTACGAAATGAGTACGAGGGTATGGTCAGACCAGGCTAACTTGGCTGGGACAGTGCATGTTAATGAACACACATGAGAACCATTGATTGTAGCCTGATCTATTGTACATGTTTTTAGTGGTAGTGGAAACCGGAGCACCGGGAGGAAACCGGAGCACCGGGAGGAAACCGGAGCACCGGGAGGAAACCGGAGCACCGGGAGGAAACCGGAGCACCGGGAGGAAACCGACGCAGACACGAGGAGAACATGCAAACTCCACAGAAAGGCCCTGTCCAATCCGGGAATCAAATAGCTTAGCTGGCATGATTTCTTATAGATGGTGCTACCAAAGTTGTTTTTACAATCTGAGTCAAATGGAAGAGCTCAATGATTCTGCGATATATTGGGACTTCTTGTGTCACCAAAGAGGGATGCTGTTGCAAACATCGGTTGCAAAGTGCCAATGTTTTAATGAACTGTCCCTGCCAGATAAAGAAATAACTATAATTCGGTGATATTGTGTTTCCCGACTCCTGAAAGTGTTAAAATGTTACACTGGACTTTTCCTTCTTGTTTTGTAATGCCAATCAAATGATAAAAATCACAAAATCCTCAAATCATTCAGCCCTAATTAATCAGTCAGTGACACAAACTGATGAGTCACACGTTCACACATGTTAAACCTTTTTTTTTAGATGGAGAAGAATTGTGGCTTTGAACGTAGCCCCGGTCTGTTCTCACACTCATTAACCCCTGAACCCCCTGAACCCACTCCACACTCCCCCCGTTTTGACCCACTTCTGTTTTACGGCAGCGCAAAGGGGCTCCACGTACACCCACAGATACAGTACATCCAGAGTTATTTTATGCTCCATGTTATTTACAAGTGAAGTATCTCTCATTTTAGCACAGAGCTTCCAAATCGTAAATATTGAGCTTAAACGTAGGAGCACAATCACAGACGGTGACTCCCTGCGGACAGTTTCAGTCTGGGGATGATCTGATCGTTTGAGGCTTTTAGATTCAGAGCCGTCATCCTCATTTGTCCGTCAGGAGACTGTCTGAAAGTCTGAGCGTTGCCCTGTGGCTCCTTCCACCATCCGCAGTGCGCTCCGAGACCACGTACCTAACTTTTCCCCTTGTCACGACGTAAAGGTAGCACTCATTTGAATTCCTACGAGTCCTAATGTGGAGTAGTTCTGTCCTATTGTGATGCGGAAGGATGTATAGATGTTTCTTGGTGTCACTGTGATGTAAACTCCATCTCGAAGCCTGGATATTGTATACTTTTATGCTTGTAATGAAGAATCGGGATGTATGGGAACGGTTGTGAGAGCCAGACATGCATTTGGGGCATAACTATGTAAATTTGTCTTCTGTGCTTTGTTGTTGTTGTTGTTGTTGTTTGAGGGTGGGAGAAGTGGAGTTCAGGAGCTTTAAGGATCGTCCCCTTCGAATTATAAGGTTCTCTCTGTGTACTAAGTAGTTCTGAGATATTTAGGCTTCAGGTTTTGACCACTCGTATAAAATAATAGAAATTGGTAATGTACAGGAGGAGTCCATGAACGAGAATATGTGAATAACTAGATTTCAACAAAAGCGTCAGATAGAACCTTAACATTCTTAGGAGACGCATTATATATTTGTTTTTGTTTGGAGACCCCGGTGTTGGCCCCTAGTAGCAGCATCGTCTAAAGCCCCGGGTGAAAGTGTGCCAAACAGTGGAGAGCCGGCAGATCGATTGGTTTGGTCTCAGATCTGACACCACTGTTCGATAAAGCTGTTTTTGGCACAGGCCTCTGCTCCTCTCTGCTGTCTACACACGCGGCTTATTTACAGTGTACAATTAGCCATAACATTATGACCCCCCCCCCAACCCGGCCGGTGTACACTGACCCCCTTCCTATTTATATTAGCGTTTACTCAAATCTGTGTTTTTATGTGTCTTTGTATGAATGTTTTTTGCTACTGGGCACCTTAATTTCTCCATCAAAGTATCTATCTAATTCTTTGAGCAACTGCACGCTGTTCTTTACTTTTGAGGGATCACAGCTGTAGATGCACTTTTTATTCACACTGGTATCAGACTGGTATTACACTGGTATTGGCAGCTGCCCTGAGCCCTAATATCGGTATTGGATTGGGAAAACAAATGTATGGTGCAACAGACAGACACAGACAATTGTGTTATAAGCAGTTACCGTTTTTATTCCATATAGGGATGAATAGAATAGAGTTGAATTGTTTCGAATGGCAAAGACAATAACTTTTTAGCCTGTAAAAATGGGCTAAAAACAACAAAACATCCTTTAGTTTCCCGTCCATGGGATCTTGATGTAGTTAAAGCCTTGATTAACATGTTTTGTGTGTAATTCTTGTTAAGGCTGCACAATATGTCGCCAAAGTATCGTTATTGCAATATCAGCTGATGCTATATCCAGAAGAAGCCTCATGTTAAAAATTGCAATCATCCAACATTTACATATTTTTTTGCAAAAACTGTTTAAAACAAAAATGCACAGTGCCATAAGAAAGTGCAGAATTTAAGTTTAACTCAGCATTTTCCCAATTTATTTCAATTTAAGCCTCTTTGGCCCTGATTTAGCTTTTTTTTAGGTGAAAAGTTTGAAACAGGTTAGATATATTAATAGAGCCACTAAAACAGCTCAAATTTAGATAAATAAGATAAATTTGGGTCATTTAACCTTCTTGATATTTACTTTTTTGTGTAGATGACCAATAATTTAGTATAGGTATTGAAAAACGTATCGTTCAGGTATCGGTATCGTAAAACAAGTGTCGTTAAAGTACTAGTATCGAAAAAACATGAAAGGTACCCAGCCCTAATCACCTGTTGATACAAAAACATACTTCCACCATGTTCTAACAGGTCTCTCTTCTCTCTCTCTCATTGCAGACATGTTTGACTGAAGTTCTCCAGGCTGGTCCACCTCTCTCCCTCTGCTGCTCCACCATGCCCCCCCAGCCTTCCCTCCGCTCTCTCCCCCTCCCCCTCCTCCTCCCGCTGCTGCTGCTGCTCCTGCCCTCCACCTCCTCGGTCCCCCTCTCCTCCTCCTCCGCGGCGGACCCTGGCGGCAGGACCGTGTACCGCGCCTCGGAGACCTCCTTCACCCACCTGACGGTTCACTCCAGGACGGGGGAGGTGTATGTGGGAGCGGTGAACCGGGTGCTCAAGCTCTCCACCAACCTGACGCTGCAGAGGAGTCACATGACCGGCCCCGTGGAGGACAACAACAAGTGCTACCCCCCTCCCAGCGTCAGAGCGTGTGCGCACAGGTAAAGCGGTCTGATGTGGCAAATATTTCCATCGGTCAACTTATTTTTGTACAGCCCGGTGTCTCAAACAACAACATCAAAACGGTGAATGCAATTCCCAAACAAATGAGGCATCTAAACAAACAAACAAGCCTGGGTTATCCTCCATCCTCATTTTTTCTCTCTTATCTTCTCTCTGTCTCTTTCACTACATATTATAAATGGCAATGATGGTTTTTATTAGGGTTGTGACTTGCAAAGATTGGTTTCCCAGCAGCTCTAACCCCAGCATCCTTATACCAATATTTTCACTAGTTCTCTAAAGCAGGGGTTTTCAAATGGAGTGCTACAAGTCCAGACGCCGTGGAAAAGTTTTGATGATTTATTTAACAAACACAAGTGGGTTGAATGATCAAAAATCCTTCAATTTAATCATCTGTAACCCAATAAAATGTTAGTTTAAGTGGGATTAGTCATGGAAAAAAATACTTAATTCAAGAATTTAGTTTTAATAAAGCAGGTTTAATAAAACAGGTTAGATATATTCATTTCTCTGAGTTTTTATTTGGCTTAAAACCGTCCACGGATGGCTGAGAAACCTCCCGGCAAAGTCTGCAACCCAACACTGAGGGTAATTGAAGATTTTAGCTACTTATCATTTAGTTTAAGGCTGTCCTACTCTGTTCTAAGAGAGAGGACACAGAGAGAGGAGCAGACAGGAGCAGGAGCAGGACAAACACTGCCACAGGAGATCTTTGTTTGACGTAGGCCTATATTTTATACATGTTTAAAGTTGGTAAATGTACTAATCCAAGTTAAAACAGTGCAATAGGCCTATGGGCTAAAATAGGGAGCAAAAAAGCATTCATATAATCTGGTACTTGACAAGAATAGTTTACATTGAAATATTAAATAAGAGGGACACTTAAGGTGGCCACACACTAGAGGATTTTTAATCTTTTGAGACTAAAGATGAGGAGTCCCACCACAGATCATGCCATGAGAGAAAGTTTTTATTGAGCCACGCCTCCTAAGACTAAAAATCTGGCTAAAAATCCTCTAGTGTGTGTCCACCTTAAGGGGTATTGTGATGAGCAGAGTATGCAGCATCCTACCAACACCTCACAGGGAGTGCAGATGTAACATGACAATATGAAGGGGTGCCACAGACTGGAGTAAGCACGTTAAGGGGTGCCCCACCCAGAGCTGAACAGGTTGAGAACCATTGCTCTAAAGTAAAACCATCTGTTATTCAACACTAACTTTATCCATCATCTCACACCTGAGCTGTCCTATGTTTAGTCCTTATTTAGCTGTGTTTCTGACACAGTTTTGTCTTTGTTTTCAGGCTGGACTGGTCTGATAACGTGAATAAACTCCTCCTCGTGGACTACAGTGGAGACAGGCTGGTGGCCTGTGGGTCCATCTGGCAGGGCGTGTGCCAGTTCCTGCGTTTGGACGATCTTTTTAAACTCGGAGAGCCGCACCATCGCAAAGAGCACTATCTGTCCGGTGCCCGCGAGGCAGACGGGATGGCAGGTACAAACTGCTTCTGTTTATTTAAAGTGTGCAGTTATCGACGTGTCTCAGATGATACCACAGCTTTCGAGAGTGTGGCAGCGTTGTTTTGAAATGGAAGAAGATAAAATGTCTGTTGTTGACCCGCGAAGTTTCTTGCTCCCATCTTTGAGAGGGCAACAGAGCACTCTACAAATGGACAACCAGATATAGTGGTTTGACCTGAAGCACATGAAAAAAAAAATGTGTTTTTCCATTTTCAGTAGCTCTCTATCTTGTGTACAAACCCCACTGTAGCCAAACATCTTTAAAAAGTTGTTGAAGTACTGTGGTGGTTATGACACCTAAAGTACCTACATAACTGGCCTACATACAGTACCTCGTCTGTCCTAATTCACAGTAATTTTGCATACGCAGTTCCCTGCTCCTCGGAGTGGATTAAACCACTAGATCATCTTTTTTCTCCTCGCGTCAGTTTGACTAAGCCCTTTGTAGTTTCAGATCCACGCGTCACTCTCACGTCTAAATATTTACAGCGTTTGATTAAAAAAAGGGTGTTTCTGCAGATTTTGTCTCCAAATAACAATGAGCCACTTGAAGAAGACGGACAGGTCTGACAGAAGTGGGCTTAACTCGCTCTCTGGAAGCATAATGTATGCAGAGGGATTTGGGAGAAGCAGTTTTCCAAAAACCGTACAAGAAAAAATGATTGGCCCGTTCCGTCTTCAACACAAGTAGTTTAATTTAAATAACACCTGTTTCTTTGTGTTATATAGTAGTTCTACCTCTCTGCGTGTCACTCTGCCCCCTTGAATGCTGTAGATAAGTAGCAACGCTGAGGGGAAAGGCCTAATATTCTTGTGTACGGTGTTTACTGGACTGTGTAGAGTGAGGATTTAAACTATGGCCAAATCTATTAAAAATCTCACCAGGACATCGCTGGGTTTTTCTACTCGTTTCTCTGTGGGACCAATCTGCTCCTCTGCAGATTGAGAAAAGGCTCCCTTCACATAACCCTTGACCGGATATTAACCTCAGAAAGTAGCACTGTTATTTGGGAAAGATAAATCCCAAATGTTAACTGGTGGTAAATTTAGCCATTTTATTTTGTCATATGATGAGTGAGTCTGTTGGGGACTGTGTTTCCTACTCCGGTTGCTATGTGGCTCTTTCAATTTGTGACATGAAGGACAGTACATATGAAAAACAACTCGACTCGCATTGGAATCGTGTAATGTGGGCGGCCGAAAGACTCGACTAGACCCCAGTCGCAGTAAATCAAACATGTTTGAATTTTAAAGCCGATTTTGGACGCACAGGAGAGGCGTGGGCTATTTGACCGAGCCGCACATGACACACGGGAAAGAGCCGCTAATAACAGAGAGACGGGGATTGAACACAGAAAATCGCTGAGCCAATCTGCCTTTTCGTTTGTCCGGCCATTACAACGGCACAAACAACCAAACGGTGGCCACAGGCTCACACAGATCACACCGAAAAGTACTCAGTGATCACCGAAAGGCCACAAGAACCACTTTTCCAACCAGATCTGAATCGCAAACAAACTTTTAGAAGCACTCACGGTTTCAGCTGTAGCTCCTCTCTTCTCTCCTTCTCATCTTATTCAATCATCCCTCTTCTTCACCTCTTTCTAATTTCCATTTGTGAGAACTATAAACAAGCTCGTATCTAGGGCTGGGTACCGTTAAACGATACCAGTGCGGTATCGAAAAAATAATGAAGGTACTACCGGTATCGGAAAATAAATTGGTACCGAAAACGGGTACCGAAAAAATATTTATCTTTAGAACACATTTTTCTCTTCCTGGTGGGTCTTGAGACTGCACTAAAGAAAGGGCTAAAGAAAGGTGTTTCAGCTCAAATAAATGATAAAAACACTAAAAGAAACAGTATTTTATAGAATTAATTATCATTATTCTTCTGTTTTATGGTTCTACAACAAAACTGAAAATCAAGCACGAGTATAAATGACTCGATTTGAGAATATTAGTCTGGTTTAGAGCAGTTTTTACTAGATTAGACTCATTTACTCCTGTCATCTAGATTATTTGGTTTATTTCATGAAATTTTTTACTGATTCTAAGGTAATCTCACTTGAATTAGGAAAATAAAACTGCCAAAAGACCAATTTTCTTACCCCATTGGTAAATTAATTTAAATAAAAAAAGGCAATAAGTAGAAATCTATTGAAGCATCAAAACAAGTGGTTAGAATTAGGTCAAATGAGCCACAAAAACTTAACTCAAAACAGCTCAAATTTAGATAAATAAGATTTTTGTGTAGATGACCAATAATTTAGTATAGGTATCAAAAAGGTTTCGTTCAGGTATCGGTATCGTAAACCAAGTATCGTTAAAGTACTAGTGTCGAAAAAACATGAACGGTACCCAGTCCTACTCGTATCTGTGCGCCATGAGCCGTGTCGAGCAAGCGGGGTAAAGCAGGAAGTGATCACATGACGCTCTGGACCAATCCAGACGCTGACGACAGTGTCTTCAGTTGTTCGACAGACTCATGTTGTGTGGACTGTCTCAGGATTCTAAATCGTTTTGTGTGAACGCCCAGTCGTTCTATTATCATGCTACATCCAGTCGTGTCGTGTGTAGGGCTCATTTTCCCCATATTGAACAATTTAGATTTTCCATTTGATTTTTGTCTAAATAAGAAAAATAAATAGAAACACAGTAATATGGCCTTAACTATTGTACCGGTGATTATACAGATTGCGGGGCACGGGCCTGATCCTGCTGTATTGCTACATCACTGCTAACTGCTAACTTTCTACTACAGAAGCAGAAATGGGCACCCGTCCACCCACACAGTAGCTACACCGACACCACACAGCTCTCACATGGCCAGGGACGCAAAAGCACACGTCCGGAGATCACACAAAAGTGAAAGTGTTAGATTGCAACAACAACTAGGTAGCGCACCAGCACAGCTTAAGTTTACTAACAATTGTTTAGTAGAAAAGCATCTCTGACCGACCTTTTCCATTGGAGTAGGAATCGTAAAGAAATGATCACATGCCTTGGTGCTCCAATATTTGGGGAAAACAGGTCATTTTTTAATCACCATCCAGCAGTTAACTACTTACGAAGCTGTTTTGATTTTGCGGAGGCTATGGAACCAACTATGTAACTGGAAACAACTGAGCATTTTCCACCACCTACTGGACTATACTTGTAATTACTAGTGAGCCATATGTTTTTTTTCTGCGGTTGGATTGGCTAGTAGATTATCTTTATCAAGCTTTTTTAATATCGCAGTTCGATTCACATTTGATTAATTGCCCAGTCCTAGTCATGTGGACCCCAGTCTTTACAAAATGTCTCAAAACGGAAAAAATTGTGTAGTGTCTGCTCAGCTTCACTATAACCAAAACATTTTCATCATTCTCTTAAAAACAGCTCCCATGAACAGATGCTAGAACATATTTTACAATGACTAATGCCTAATTAGTTTGGAATAATCTCTCTCTTCCATATCTCCAGGCGTAGTAAATTTCAGTCTTTCCCTCTGTCTCGCAGGTGTGGTCGTGGGCGATGACGACCTGACCTCTGACCCCCGCAGGAAGAAGACGGTCAAAGGCGGGAGTCGTCTGTTCATCGGCGCCGCCATCGACGGGAAGTCCGAGTACTTCCCCACGCTGTCGAGCCGCAAGCTCGTGTCCGACGAGGAGAGCGTCAACATGTTCTCACTGGTCTATCAGGACGAGTTTGTCTCCTCTCAGATTAAAATCCCCTCGGACACGCTCTCCCTGTACCCCGCCTTCGACATCTACTACGTCTACGGCTTCTCCAGTCGCTCCTACGTCTACTTCCTCACGCTGCAGCTGGACACGCAGCTCACCCAAATGGACGCGGGGGGAGAGAAGTTCTTCACCTCGAAGATCGTGCGGATGTGCTCCAACGACACGGAGTTCTATTCCTACGTGGAGTTCCCCCTGGGCTGCACCAAAGACGGGGTGGAGTATCGTCTGGTGCAGGCCGCGTTCAAACAGAAGCCGGGGAGGAAGCTGGCACAGGCCCTGGGGCTGAGCGAGGACGATGACGTGCTGTTTGTGGTCTTTTCACAGGTGAGATGAAAGTGTGATGTGTTCGATAGAGCTAACCAGAAAGATTCTTATTGTTTTTGGGTTTATAAATTGAACAGGGTTTCCGCGGGCATTAAAAAGCATTAAAAGTCATTAAATGAATTGTGTCAAAAATAAGGCCTTAAATGTCATTAAAAAGCATTAAATAGAATTCAAACATTAAATCAAAGGTTCTTTAGAAGTTTGTCAAAAATGCCAAAAATAATAATACATTTTATTTATATTGCACTTTACATTTCAAGGAAACCTCAAAGTGCTACAACAACTGAAATAAAACCGATACAAACAAATTAACATCAGATAAAACAAATTAACATTTCCATAACACACAGAACAAGCACAGCAATCAGAGACTGCAAAAACTTAATAGGCCTTTTTAAATAAATATGTTTTTAGGCCTTTTTTAAAGGCCTCAACACTCTGGGGCGCCCTCAGGGACTCTGGGAGGGCTGGGAGGGTCTTGATTTGATGAA
>OMNZ01091616.1:0-43618 GCA_900303255.1 Lesueurigobius sanzi | reverse complement strand
CACCTTTTTCATACCATTTAAATCAAATTGACCTTGTAGTTGCCACTTCAGGACAATTAAAGGATTTGATTTGATTGATTGATTGATTGATTGATTGATTGATTGATTGATTGATTGATTGATTGGAAAAAAGAGTCTTAACTTTTTACATGGACGTTTTCGTAAATCTTTCATGAGTTTTCCTTCATGTACACTCCACCTTGAGCTCTTAATTGTAATTAGAATGCATCATAATCCAAAAGTTAAGAAAACAAATATTGTCATATTTAGTCTGTTTCACAGTTTGGCAGAGACTGAGCAGTTTTTCATGTTAAATCAGTTATTTTAATTTACATATAAGTGTGTATCACATGATTGTTGCTCCTGGTGACCATTGCTGTGTAAACGGGGCTTTAATGACTTGTTTGTTGACAGGATGTGTGCCCCGGTTATGGTGGAGCTGGAGGGAGAAACGGATCCCCTGCAAATTGCCATGAAAGAACTCAAGTGAGTAGACCTTGGGGGTTAGTTAGCCTGGCTAGCCCTGTTTATTTCACACAGAGAAATGCAGTTTGGTACTACTACTGCATAAGGATGTATGCTTCTATAGACCGCTCTCCAAGACAGTTCAGCACTTGAGTGGTCAGGTCAGACAACGATATCTGAACAAGTGCTCGTTTGTCGGAGCTCAGGACCCGTCATGTGACCTTTGCTGCCCACCAAAGCCTCTGATTGGTCAGAGCATAGAGATATAGAATGTTTTGATTTGAATTGCTTGTAGCAACCCATTTTTGCAACATAAGTTCCGCTAGCCGATGATGTCAGCTGAGAAAGGAAGTGTTTTCACGTTCTAGAATTCCATTTCACTTGGAGGGCAGTGGGAGGGCAGTGGGAGGGCAGGTGGAGGGCAGGTGGAGGGCAGGTGGAGGGCAGGTGGAGGGCAGGTGGAGGGCAGGTGGAGGGCAGGGCCAATACAACTCTATGGCAGAAAAATAGTTTTTGAAGGAAATTTCAACAAAGCAAATTCACAAATGTTGTTCTTGGTAATTGTTTAATAGTGATTAGGTTCACAAACCTGACATATTATTTTTATTGCTGTAAAACCTTTCTATTGGCCAACATCACACATATGGTTTTGAATATTGTCTCTACTTTTGGACACCTTTATGAGAAAATAATTATAGCATATTTCATATGTGCTGACAGGGAAGAGATTGAACTTTGTGATAGTATTTGTTTCATGTGGATTGGCCCAGGAATACTGAGATATTACTCATAAACGAAGTAGAAAAATCTGCATTTTGACAGTTACCATGGTTACCCACGCATTATTTTCGGTTGACCCCCAGCTCAATGTTGTGATGTCACGTGAAAACAACCAATAGGGTTTTTCCTGGACGGTGTCAGAATTTGTTCCACGAAACATTCAAAATGAAGGTAGAATTTTGTCAAACTTTTGCACTTCTTTTTTGTGAGTGATAAAAGCAAAGCAAATGACATCACCAGAACTATACAGTATCTGTGCTTAAAATACACAGACAAAGTCAGGCTATTTAGCCATGGGTGTTGGGAGGTGTGGAATTAAGTACAATAACTAATATTTAACTTTCACTTGTTCCAACAGGTGCAGGAAGATTCCCATCATCATCCGTAGGTATCTTCCCGATGGCAGTTATGAAGACTGGGGTTGCGATGAACTCATTATAACGGACTGAATTATTTTTCTGATTTGTCCAATAATAATAATTGGTTTATCTAAGAGCTGCGATGTATATAGTATGGAAAAAAACATGCAGCATCAATTTAAATACAGTTTTTCGAGGTCTGATTTCTAAAGCAAGATGTGCTTCTACCAACTCTAGTCCAGCTCCAGTCCAGCTCCCTGCCAATTGTTTCTTCTTTATTTTCTTCAGGATTTCCCCCCCTAAAAACGACTGTTGGTAGCTGTTTTTGTTCAGTTACTTCGAAAATGTAAAAAAGAGTGTTAGTCAGTTGTGCCATTTTGTGAACTGGCTGTACATAACATTTGGAAAAATCTGCCCCGCTCAAAAAAAAAAGTGTTTGCTTCAAATAGTGTATTTAGAGAGCCATGCACTTGTTTGAAGACTTAATATTTTTGATGACACTATGTTCATAGATGTGCTACTGATTAGGAGATTATTTAGAAACATTGGATAGGTTTGTGCTACCAGGGCAGTTGGTATTTTTAACATGTGTAAAACCTAAAAGAACTGCAAGGGGGCAGTCTCACACAAGTTCTTTTATGGTTGTTCTGAATTATTTTATGTGACTTTTTTTTTTTACGGTTTACTGTTAAAAAAATAAACTTTTCTATGAAAACCTGATCCTTTAATGTTTTTTACCTTCATAAATATATTCTATACTACCACAGTATACTCTACCTGTCCTTACAGAATGTACAGAAATGCTTATGATTAATATGTACCCCCTTTTTATTAAAGGTCCCATATCTCTCTTTTATTCTTTTTTTTTTCTAATAGTGGAATGATATTAGTTTAGTCCTCCATCAGTATGTTGTAAACTAAGACAGAACTAGCAGGCTAGTGTTCAAGCGTTTCTGTGACAGTGATCCTGAAAGTTGTAAAATATGCTTATGAATTTATCTCTGCAAAAAAAACTGGAATGTTAGAAATCTTTAAGCAAAGTTGACAATGGGTTTGGAGCACAACTATTTATTTTACTCCCTCTTTCATACTGTGGTTTGTAATAAAATCAGGTATAGAGCCTATAGCAGTGCTCTTAGAACCTAAAATTGATTCTCTTTTCATGCCTTCGATGCTTTTTATAGATGAGTTCTTGATGTTCTCTCTCTCCCTCAGCCCCCGTCCACCCTGATACAAGCACGCACATCACATCTGAACAGTCGAGGTATTGTTTCGGAAAACTGGGTTGCTGCTCAGACAGTAAGATGCCAGCAACTCAGGACCTCCAGCACCAATGTGGTAACCTATTACGAAAGTAACTAGTTTCAGAAATATATTACTTTTTCAATAACTGAGGAATATAATATATTACTCAAACAAAATACATTGATATATTAGTAATTACAATTGAAGTAAATCAAGTTGCAAATGTATATGCAGCAGCACCAAGGATACCAGCATAATGAAAGTGTGAAATCAAACAAAAATGGTAAAGATTTAAACCATAGCAAAAATGAAGATTATAATAAAACTTAAACATACTTTAGCAAAACATAACAAAAAATAGAAATAACAAAAAAATGTGAAACACTAAATCTGTGATTAACAACCAAAAATAATAATAAACTTAACTTTAAACAAAAAACTGACTAACTCCTACAATAACGTACAAGCTATTACAATTAGGGCTGGGACGATACACTTTTGTTGCGATACAATATGTATGTAGTAGTAGTTGTTGTTTATTCATCACATATTTTAACAACAACAAAATAAACCTTTTCATTATTCCATTCACAGTCTGACCAAAAGGGTTTAGGCTGAAGTTAATACTTATTGTGCCTAACCCTTTTTGCATTTACATTTCCATAAGAGAAGAAAACAACACAAAGTTTACAATGAAACCATTGCCAAACTTTCTACAGGAAAGAAATCCACGTGAGTATTATCACTGATTCGTTTTTCATTTTTGTATTATATTCAGCATTTGAATCAATATAATAACTTTGGCCACATGACGTTATGGATCAAGATCACAGCTACATTTAATCATCCTATGAGCTCTGTATTTATGAATAATAGTATACTTGTACGCCTTTTTAAATGCTTTAATAGTTTTAGATTGTTTTAATTGATCTTCCAGGCCATTCCAGAGACTAACCCCTCTGCAGGAGATACATCTACTTTTTATATTGGTTCTTGCCTTGACTTTATTGAAGTTCCTCTGAGGCGACACTGGTTTTCTCTGTGTTCGAACTTCATCTGGACACAAGGAGGGAGAAGGTTATTATGAGCTTTGTACAGAATTACTAATGTATTTAGGTCAACAAGATCATGTACAGTATTTTCAAAATCTTTAGCTCTACAAAAATGGGGTTTGTTGGTGCACAATAGTCTGCTATGGTGATAATTCTAAAAGTATGAAAATAGGGTTGATATTTGATAGTTGTTCCCCCACATTTCTACACCATATTTTAGGTAAGTATCACAATGCTTAGGGGACAATAAATACATATTTCAAGAGCCTACAGTAAGTATTGTGAAAAGTTAAGTCGTGTTCAAAAGCTTTGTAAATCAAAAGCGCATTGACACAACAAAATCACAAAGTACTGTGTAACTGTTTCTGAAATAATAATAAAAACTGTACAAGATAAGAATGCCTTCTAACAATGCAGCCCATAAACAGAGATCTACGCTGTTGCAAAAAGCCTAGAGCCAGCACTTTATGTTTGACATTTATAAACATGGCAAAAAAAATAATAATAAAATGCTCAATCCAGGGGGCAGCCAAAATTTTTATTTAAAGGAAGGAATTCAACACCTGTCCAGCAGAGGGCACTGACACTGTTTTATATATTATGAGTCAGTGCCTAAAGCGAGTAGTAAAGCGCTATATAAATGTGACCATTGACCATTGACCACCTTTGCTCTGCCTGATCCCGTCAGATCTCTGAAGCTAAACAGAATAGGGCCTGGTCAGTACTTGGATGGGAGTACTGACCAGTATGGGAGAGATGGGAGATTTATATCCTCTTTTTTCCCCATAGTTTATTATTTATCATTATTACAAGTTTATGTTTCATGTTGCACGATAACACCAAAGAAAATTCCTAGTCTGTGAAACCTTCATTGACAATGGCAATAAACTCTATTCTGAGACCGTCAGGAAAATGCCAGAAAGCCTGTGTGGATGTAGTGTGTGTGAGTGAGTGTTGGTGGTGGGAGTACTCCAGGGCAGCTGTGGCTACAATAGTAGCTTACCACCATGGAGTAGGGGAGTATGGAGTGGATGAATAATGCCATGTAAAGCATCTGAGTGTCCAGAAAAGCACTATATAAAACAAATAGCCTACATCATAATTATTACTGTACCATTATAAAAGCTACAAAAACCGAAGGTGTTCTGTTACTGGTAAAAGATTTGCTTTGTGTGTAATAAGACTGATAATAGAATAAGATACACCAGATTGCACTAAATTACATCTGTGTACTTCAAAATTTCCTGGGGGAGGACTCCAAACCCCCCACATAAATATATTTTCACCTCATGATTTCTAAACTCCTGGCTATGGCCCTGGTGGCACAGGCTTGTAATACAAGTGGAAGCCATTATTATTATTTATTAGCTAGGCTACAGTCCTGTAGGGCTGTGTCCAATTTTAAAATGTTGATCAAATGAGGTGATGCAGTGCATATTATTATTATTTTTAAGTGTTGTCAATCGTATTTTTCTGTTTGCAATATACTAAACGTATTGAATATATTTTGAGTGTGAGTCAAATGATGAGCCAAGCTCATTTGAGTGTTAGTGCTGCTGAGAGTCACATGGCTTTCCCCTCTGTGCTCCATCAAACAAGTGGATCTTCAGCCCGCGGCACTGTCTCCTACAATCAAAGATCCCACACATTAGAGCACCTCTAGCTTCTATTTCCATCAAGTTAAAACATAGTCAAAGATAAAATCATAACACTCATCCTATGGTACTTCTTCATTGTACTCGCTCATTGACATTGAGAATTAGACTTGGATAAAATGTTGTTGTATGTGACATGAGCTCATTAAACATATACCAACCTGTCCCTGTTCAAATAAACATAGATAAATAAAAAATAAATAGTAATCATCAGCAGTTTTACTTTCATTTTCATTCACTAATAAATTATGGAAACTTAAACCCTGCTCAAACCAAACAAAACATTGACCTTAATGAAACTAAATAACTAAAGCATAATTTATTTTTAAATCATTTGTAATTAAAATGAATAAAGTTTTAAATCATAGATGACTGCCTGAAGAATCCCAACTAACACAAGTGGACCATGTACCATATTTTGAGAACCACCACTTTATGTGATGTGAAGAGTTTAAAAGTGATAGAGCCCAATATTGTTCATAGTGGTCAGAAAACTAAATATTTCCACATTATATCAGTTATTTTAATATTGAAAATTATTTAAATGAAACATGTTTTTAAAATAAATGTATTGTTTCTGTTTTAGGGTCTATTGGGCAGTTGCCGTTTCAACCCCCTCTCCTCTCCTCCCTCCCCTCATCATCCCAATGCTGCTATACTTCAATGGGCTCCTTTGTCCTCACAGCTGATTACTGCCAGGGCATTAGGACTCAGGCTTAGCCCTATACATATACACGCTATTGTACACAACGTGCAATACTGCACTGTATGTGGAAGTGGTTCTCAAGCTGTGTAGGCTTTTCCGCTTCTGCCAAGTTGAGATCTTTTACTCTTGAGCCATATGGTTCTGTTTTTGTCCTAGTTCAGACTGAAGTTAGTCCTGGTTTAGTCATGTTCAGCCACATCAAGTTAAAGTCACTAGGGATAATCGCTTAGAATCATCTTTATAAATGCTTAATTATTTTTGTGTTTATTGTGCTGCCAACATGGAGTATGTTAGCTGTGGCTAATTAGACATTTGGCTGTGTGGATTTCTAACCACCAGCTAATGTGAAATAGAATGACTGTGACTATTAATTATCCTTTGTTCCGCTTGAGGAAAAAGCAGACTTGTTTTGCAGAAAATTCAAATTTATTGCAAGTGAAACATCTCATCATCACATGTTCAGACTTTGCTATTGTGCTGCACTTTGCTTATTCAGGATTCAAAGGGTTTATGTAGTAAACATGCCAATAAACAATATCAGATGACACATGACAAATACAGTATAATGTTAAATTCAAATAAAAAAAAAAAAAAATGTGTTAAATGTGATTTTTTTTTACCTTATATTATATTGCTGCTGGCAGTGTCGCATGCATCAAATAAAAGTGAAGAAAAGAGTTTTGATAAAAGAGGTGCAAGGAAAGTAAATACAGCAGAATACAGCTGCAGGCTTTTAGGAAATGTAACGTGTGTGATGGTAAATAAAACCAGATATATAAATACCTGGCTGGGTGTTCCAACATGACAATGACCCGAAGCACACTGCCAGGATAACCAAGGAGTAGCTCCATAAGAAGCATATCAAGGTTGTGGAGTGGCCTAGCCAGTCTCCAGACCTAAATCCAATATAAAATCTTTGGAAGGAGCTTTAACTCCATTCTCAGTGACTGCCTCGAAACTTGACAGATCTAGAGAAGATCTGTGTGGAGGAGTGGGCCAAAATCCCTGCTGCAGTGTGTGCAAACCTGGTGAAGAACTACAGGAACCATTTGACCTCTGTAATTGTTAACAAAGGCTTCTGTACAAATATTAAAATTGTTTGATTCAAGTGATCAAATACTCACTTGACACAGCAATATACAAAAATACTGTTAATAAATCATACAATATGATTTCTGGATATTTTTTTTTTTGATTCTGACTCTCACAGGGGAATTGCACCAACAATGAATTTTAGACCCCTCCATGATTTCTAAGTGGGAGAACTTGCAAAATCACAGGGTGATCAAATACTTGTGAGAATGTTGTTTCTTTTTATTTTTTACTTAATATACCTCATTGATTACATATACAGTATGTACTGTATGTAGTTCAAACATACTCTGCTCTGTCTTTGCTTTTTCAAATCGTGGTTCTTTAGCATTTCCTGGCTAAATGTGCATGAATAGTAAATAAGGCATAAATATATAATAGAAATTAAAATATGGTCAAATATGTGCCACTTACAAACAGTTTTGTCCCAACGTGATCCAGAGCACTACTGATTACTGAAAGTATGTGAATACTTCCTGAAGAATCATGTCTCCCGTGCTTCTCTGACACTCACTGGTGGTAAACTGCGTGGCCTTTGACCTCACTTAAACCTCCTTCTTGCCCTGACATCAGGCTGCTCAGAGCTCAGGTCTTTATTGCTGTGACCTGAACATCCTGGACCCCCACCACAATGGCACATTCTGTGACGCCTGCACTGTGGCAGCCTCTCCCAGGGGGCCCATGCCCTGACTAAGCACCTCGACCTCTGAGGGAGCAACCGCCTGGGCTTGTCCCTGTATGCCCCTCCAGCCCACTTTCCTGGTGCCAGTCCACTCTCCCCAATCCAGAGCACCTTCCCCGCCACTGCTGCTGTAGCTGCTGCTCCTGACATGTGGCGTGGACCTGGAGGCGGACCCTGCACCAGAGCACTGTGTCCTGGTTGTCTGTCATGGCCGCGTCAGAGTAGTGTAGACAGGCTGTTCCCAGTGTGTGGGACTGTGGGATGGTGCCACACTAGCTGGCTCGGTGATTGTGGTGTACAGAGGCCTCTGTGAGGGGCCCATGTAGGAGAAGGCTGAGTACAGCCCTGACGTTTGGCCTGAGTGAGTGTAGTAAGGACCTGATGCCTGATGCTCAGCATACTCTGCAAACTGAGCCCTGGAGGCTAGAGAGGGGAAGGCTGAGCTGTAGTGGGGCAGACTGAGGGAGGTGTAGGTCACATGTGCCCCGGGAGACGCAGTCTCAGGAAAGTGGCCGTTGCTGGCTCCTGACTCACTCTTAATCTGGGCTCTGGTTGTTTCAGCTCCAAGGGGTGACCCATGGTGGGATGGAGGCTGCTGTTTGGATATCCAGGCCGAATGTCCACTAGCTGCGGCTAGAGCACTGGTGATGCCATAGGTGTAGGATGCAGCTGGGGAAGTGGAGGACCCAGGTCCTGCTCCAGTGTTCTGGACCCCCCCTGGGTGCCCATTTGGTGGCAGATACTGATCAAACTCATTGACATCAAAAGGCTCTATGTTGGCCATGACCTCATGGCTCATCTCTCCAATGTCTACATTGCCAAAATCAATATGAGGCTTTCCTCCAGGGCCTCCATCTGCTGACATGGCACCACGGTAGACCCCAGGCCCCTCTCGCTTGCCATCCTTTCCAACCTGTAGCTCTGTTTTTGGGGTGGTGGGTGGAGTTGGGGGACTATGACTCTGACCTGTGGATACAGAACAAACACATAAGCATTGAGTATATTGTACATACTGTGTATGTAGTGGAAATCTGGGGAAGTGGGAGAGGCCTGCAGCCACCTGCAGCATGAGGGTGGTGCCCACCTGCCAGAGGGGACCCAGCCCCCCCACTTTGGGTCTCCTCCAGGTCAAGGCCCTTGTAGTGGGACTGCTCGAGCTCACCCTCCGAATGGCCGTCAGCTTCAGTGCTTGAGCCTGAGCCTGAGCCCATCTTGCTGTTCTTGCGCCTTCTCGGCTGATATTTATAGTCTGGATAGTCCTTTTTGTGTTGCTTCCTCAGTCTTTCTGCCTCCTCGATGAAAGGACGCTTGTCATTCTCATTGAGTAGCCTTATTGCAAAAAAAAAAAACATCTATTAGGCAATTTTAAATACATAGAAATCAATTACAGTCATCTACAGCCATGGTTATCACATGAAAAAAGCTCTTTATTAGATCTTAGACAAATCAGCTACAATTTGAGGCTTAAGTCTTATTTTAATTCATTGGAAAGGTGGTAGGCTAAATAATGTTTTGTACAGTTTATGTTGAAAACAAAAGGCCATATGTCCTAGAGTAAATGTTTGTCAATGAACAGGGTTTTCAAAGTCTGGACTGGGTTTTTTTTCCTCTGTTCAGAGGATTCTTCCTTCTCATGTCAACTTAAACACTTTCCAGTTGGTGACTTTGAAAACCCATAATCCTACTACGACGCATCAGGGTAACGCTTTAATGTATGACGAATTAATGATGAATTTATGCATAATTATTGGTGAATTCCTGCATGACTTCATCATGAATTAACATGAGTTCATTACTTTTCATGATAAAATACTCATGAATTAACACTTTTAATTCATTAATGAATTCATTATTATTTAATTATTATTACAAAATGAAACTCATCAGTAGTTCATTATGAGTTCATTTTGAATGTGCCCTTTGTTTTACAATTAGGTGTGCTTTATCAAAAGTATATTGTCACAGAGCAAACCCGTATTCACAGATAAAATAATGATAAAAATAATAATAAATATGACGTGACATATTTTACTGAACATTGCAAATGTGGCATATTCAGCCTTTCTAAACTTCTTTCAACAACTTGGTGTATAGTGCCTTGGTCTATAAATGACATATAAAGATATTAAGAAGATGTCTTAATGTCTTAATAATTGATTTTAATATATGCCAGAAAAGGATTGAATGATTCTTTAGTCTTGAATGTTAATGTTGCTCTCTTCTGTTTGTAATTGTTCATTAAAATACAGTAAACATATTTTACTTTAAGTTATCAAAGCTGCAATGCTTTAGTTTAATGATGAAGTAATCATGACTTCATTATGAACTAATGCGACAGTGGCGCAGATGGTAGAGCGGAAGGTCGGGGGTTCGAATCCCAGCTCCTGCAGGTGCACGCTGTCATTGTGTCCTTGGGCAAGACACTTCACCCAATGCCTATGTGTGAGTGGTTGGTGGTGGTCGGAGGGACCGGTGGCGCAGATGTGAGGAGCCTCGCTTCTGTCAGTCTGCCCCAGAGGAAACTCTGGCTACAAATGTAGCTTAGCATGGAGTGAATGAGCCCCTTCCCTTTCATGTGTGAAGTGCTTTGGGTGTGACTGTGGGTGTGGGTGTCATATGAAAAGTGCTATACAAATAAGATTCCCTTTCCCTTCCCTCCATAATAATGAGTTTGATTTTGTTTTTACATTACGTAATACAAAGTTTTGTGCTTTCCCCTTGTGTCTTCTGCACAAAGAATAAATCATGATCATGAATAATTAATCTATATTAATCTAATATTAATACATTCATTCATGAATTTAAATGAATTAACTGTGTTAATGATGCTGTGTTAATTCATGAGTATTTCATCATGAAAAGTAATGAACTCACATGAATTCATGATGAAGTCATGATTGAATTCCTGATGAATTCTGTACCTTATTATAAAGCGTTACCCGCGCCAGTGGGCTTATTTCATTATTGATGTGTGAGGACAGCCCACCCCTCACCTCCAGAGCTTGCCCAGCGTTTTGCTGAGCTCGGCGTTGTGTAGATGTGGGTGCTGATCTGCCAGTTTCCTCCTCGCGGCCTGGGCCCATACCATGAATGCATTCATAGGCCTCTTCACGTGGGGCTTGTTCTTGCTGCTGGAGTTCACGCGCACAGGCATTGGTATGAGGGTCCAGTCATAGCAGTTCAGCACCTGGCTCACAGCCTCGCGGATGCCCGCAGGAAAGCGTTCATCCTCCTCATCAGATTTTACTGAGGATGGCCCTGCTGGTGTGTCCAGCCCAGGCACATGATGTCCGATAAGGGGTGAGTCCCTGCCTTGCTCTGGGGACAGAGAGCGACTATCATCCGATCCAGGGCTGAGCTCCACTTCGGATAGACTCTGCTCCTCTCTGGACATGGTCCCGCCGGGCGCACAGGCTCCTGGATGTGCTGCTGTACTCACTGCTCTCCGCTTCTCCGAGGCTACAAGTGGACAGTGGCTGGAGGCTAAAATCTGACCGCTGCTGCTCTCTGACCTGCCTCTGCAGATTATAATATAAACTGCCAATCAGTCTCTACTCTTAGCCTCCGCTGCAGAACTCTATGAGGATTCCACATTAAAGTTCTTTCCATCCGGTTGGTTGGTATCATAGGCGGCTCAGTGCGCACCTTGGACCCCAGTTTACCTGACGTTAAATCACCACGACCAGCGTATAACCCACCCTGCGCTACACGTCTCTCCGGAGACCGTCCTACTCTCTCCTCCGTGTGCTCGTCCCACAGCTATATCCACAATAGAACCTAGAACAAACGGGGAAAGCATCAGCAGAAATGGACATGGATAAAGTATTTGTATGGATAAACACAATTGACTGTGGAAACAACCTGTGCCAATGAACGATGGCCTACACACAGACTTTTATCTGTGCATGTTGGCCCGCTGTAAGAGTCGTGTCGTGTTCTGAAAAATTGAAATTATCACAAAACAACGCTGTCCACACAATATAAACTATGTCGTTTGATCTTCATTTAACATAGACAGTTATTTTCAGTAGGCCTGTTGGGGGAACGCAGACGGGGAGAGAACGTGCAGAGGCCCACTCACCCCGGGATTGAACCCTGAATGTTCCTGCAGTAAGACTAAATGCTATGGCTGCTGTGTGGGGCCGTTGTACTTATACATGGCCTACTGTATGCCGTGCAACAAAAATGCAATCTATCGTAAAATATAGGCTTCTCTTTACGCACGGGTTTCCCGGCACTTCAGTGTCTTTATGTTTTCCATGTGCAGCATGATTACAATACCAAGTTTTCCGGATGACTAAATATATGCCTGGAATACTAAGTAATTCTCTAACTCTTTATTAAGAGGCTGGCAAGTGACCAACGCACCTGCTTAGAACAAGCATATCTTGTTTTGTTCGTTTCTTGAGAAAGGTTTGGCGCCGATACGAAGAAAACCAGCAATTTGTGTTAATTGGTTTTAATATGTGTTAGTCCAGCAAAATAAAGGCTTTTTAGAAAATGTAAATAGATAATTAATGTTATGGGAGGAATGCCTTGTTTTTTTCCCTCTTGCATATTTGTTTTGTTGTTTGTCCCTGTCGTATCGAGTTGAATGGACAGAACAGCCGTCATCACAGAGGGCTTTGTGCGCTAATTAGTCCTACTACTTCATTGCGCAACAAGCAGGCTCCATTTGCTATTTGTTGTAGTAAAACTTTTAATCTACCACACATTAATACGAAATGGAACTCAGATTACTGACTTGTTAGTGCAGTTTCATATGTACATTTTAAAAATGTGTCCATTACGACTATAACCATAAATGCAGTAATTGAACCCAAAAGCCTGCACAGAAGTAGGAAAAACAGTGATAGGCCAATACTTGGAGTGGTTAGAATGGTTGGAAACGGTTAGTCAAGTGTGAATGTTTAGACAAGAGCAAGAGAGATCCTCAAAGTCCTTACTTCAGCAGTGAACAGCAGTTCTCCGGCTTAATTCCAGTGACGCTCCCTCCCTTGCGCACTCGTTCTGTCTTTCGCTGCTCGCGCTGCTGTTGTATGAATGCGTGCTCTGTGTTGTTGGCTGGACTTAAAGAGGCTCTTGTGCGCGAGCCCGAGGGGGAAAAAACGAAATGTACCAATCTTAAAGCTGCAGTTCGTGCTGCCACAGAGCTCACTGATTGGTCCAAACCAACTAAACTATGGGTCAGCCAAATCCTTAATGCACGTGCACAGATCGGTCTGTATCAGTGGATACTTTTGTGTGCGATTTAGGAATTGTAGGCTACTTAAATGGTGATGCTGTGGAGTTTTTCCAGTTTTTATTTATTTTTTATTTTTTTTCAGAATCAGAATATAATTTATTGTCATTGTCAATGAAGGTTTCACAGACTACTGTGAAACCTTCATTCTCTTCTACTCTAACATGAAACATAAACTTGTAATAATGATAAATAATAAACTATGGCATGCCCCTCCCCTGGCCTGGGCCCTGGGCACTCGCCCCTTTCATTACACTGTAGTACTCAAAAGGTGTAGGCCAAAGCAAGAAAGTTTATATTGTGGCGCCCCGTTGTCCTGTCATTACAATATGCATTTAATACATGAGGACCGTGTCCAACAGGATTCTACAAACTGATTCTTTCTTTGATAACAGCATCTCGTTCATACATTTTAACTTTACGTTGGCAAGTGTACATATATATGTATATGGACTACATTATTATTCCTTGTAATTTTACACTGTATTGTGTTGAATGATTATCATTCCCAGGTACACACACAACCAGCTGCATGTACCTGTTTATGAGTAACAATTGCAGTAATATTACAACATTTTCAACATATACTCAGTTTTTTTGTTGAGTGATTGTCATACCCAGGCATAATTTATGAGTTTGTTTTGATAATCACAATTTTATCATTATTATAATCAGAATCAGGATTATATTATTGTTATCATTTGTATCATCGTCATCATACTATAATATTATTATAATTACTATTATGCTCTACTTCCTTGTCATCATTATTATAGTATTGTATGAACCCTTTCAAAACATTTAAAGCTCACAATCCAGTGGGCATATTCACTGGATTCATTCATTTATTTTATTATTGGTAGTAGCAGCAGTAGGTAGTAGTAGTAGTAGGTAATTGTAGTAGTAGTAGGTAGGTAGTAGTTTGTCGCCCATCATTGCAGGTGAATAGGGAAACAAAAATTCATGTATAGCCTATTACTGACATAAATATGAGGGAAAAAAATGTATTGCAAGATTTTTTGTTTTCATATAAAAATAAGGCATTTTATGTGTAAAATTGCCAAAACTACATTTTCAGTGATGAAATCTAAATGATGAGTTGAGCCAGACTTATATTTATGGTTTTATTTTGTTGATATATTAGGGACAGATATTTGTTTAGAGGGAATTCTGGGTATTTTGTTTAGTATTTCAATAAAATAGTTATAAATACATAAATCTGTAAAAATTCAAATTTCACCTTGTTTTTGGGGGTTCAAAACGCAATAGATCAAGCTATTAAATATTGAAAAATCCCCCTGAACAAACCATCAGATATATTGTCAAGTACGAAACTGGAGGATTGTAGTTTAATGGCTGTAGTTGCTAAAGTAGAAGTGGCCTTTGACTTTACACTTTTGAGAGATTAAAAGGTCCAAAATCTGAACATTGAGAAAAGAAGAAATATATACTTTTTACTGTAGTATCTATGAGTGGAGGGCAACACAAAGGAGTTTAGAATTACATGCAAAACCAATCAGTAAAGTTCAATTGTCCCATAAACCCCTGTTCCTCCAACAATGACCCATTGTGACTCTGCCATGCGACACACTCAGACACTCTCGGTTAATGTCAATCCTTTTTTAATCTCAGGTCGATTAATTAATCATATGACCAAAGTAACAGGGCAATAAAAAGCAGATTTATTCCAGTGAGAAGAATCACCCGCAGGAATAGCTACTTGCAGTCGCAGAGACTAGACTCTGCAGAGACATGCACCTCCTCTGGTGGCTGTTGTCTGGAGCGAGGCCTTTGTGGGACAGTCCGGGGATAGGGGGAATGTGAGCGGTCTCGGATGGATGACGGTTTTGGTGTTTATTTGTGCTATTTTGGTTTATTATAGGCTACATAAATTGTCAACGGATTGCTTAGGTGGAATGTGCAGTGCTTACTGCAAAAAGTCATATCTTAAGTTAAATTAGCTTGAATTCAGAATATTTTATCTTATTTTGAGTAATTTTGACTCGCCAATTATCTGCCAAGTATGTTTGCATTCAACTTCTTGCCATAAAAATTTGATAATAAATCTATATTTACTTGAAATCTTATTTTATGTGCAAACATACTTGTTCGATTGGCAGATATTTTTCTTGGCAAGTCAAAATTACTCAAAATGAGGTCAAATATGAATTGAAGAAAATGTAACTAATCAAGATATCACTTTTTTATCACTTTTTGCAGCGTTTGTAGCATATGTTTTTCATATTCTAAATGACACGACAGCCTGATGAGTTTCAGACATTGCCCTAATGTGAGACACTTTCTAGATTTCAGACTTGAGGAGCTAATTATGGATAGAAAACAATAATTTAAATACATAATCCATGCCATTCTGAAATCAAGATGTTTTCAATTCAAACCTGAAGACATGTGTTGATATTACAGACAGGGTTGAAAGACTATATGCGCTCAGAGAGCAGAACTGAGTTGTCCTAAAGTGGGACAGTCGTTTTCCTAATGTGGGACAGTTAAATCCCATTTTAATAGGCCTATTTATATGTAAAGGTCTAATTGTAAGACTAATTCTTGACCTCTGTGTGTCTCTCTGTTTGCATTGGTACAGATCTTAACAAATGTTCTCTTTAAAATATTTTAAAATGTTTTTCATACACATTGTGTATATAACCTTCATTTACACTGCTGTGGTGAGGTCAGGAGAGTGAAAGTGGTCAGCAAAACAACAGCAATTGTGTTTATTAAATGTTATGAACTCAAATGTATTCATATGTTAGAAGCTCAAAGCTTTTCTCATTTTTTGACCTGTAATCACCCACACCATCTAGAATTACTACACATGGATCTTCATATTTATACTATACTACTATTTATAGTGAGAATATACAGCATTTTTAAAGAAAATATTACACCCTTGTTTTGTAAACAAACATGTCCCTCACATTTCCTGAGAAAATGGTCATGGTAGGATTCATTATCAGAATTTTATAGCCTTAACATGAAGAAGATGATGATGCATTTATAACCTCCCGTTTGGATTAACACAGATTACAACTAGTCCAAAATGCAGCTGCAAGGCTTCTACCTGGTACTCGGAGGTATGAGCATATTACCCCAGTTTTGGCGTCACTCCACTGGTTGCCCATCAAGTTCTGTATTGATTTAAACATTTTGATGCTAACCTTTAGATGTTTGACTAGTTTGGCGCCTCGTTATCTTTGTGACCTTGTACAACCATATACTCCTGCCCGAGCTCGGAGGTCTAGTGAGAGCAGTGCTGGCTGTGCCCAGGTCACAAATGGTCACAAGAGGAGACTGTGCTTTTTCGGTTTGTGCTCCTTGTATACGGCGGCAAATAATTTGAATTCATTTAAATCATTGCTAAAGCCCTTTTTATATCGAAAGGCATTTGGGTAATTGTTGTTATTAGTCTTGACTGATTTGTTTTTAAATTGTATTTTTGTATTTTGATGTTTTCGGTGAATCACTTTTGATATTTAGAAAAGCTTTTATTAGTTTTGTAACTAAACTAAATTAGTAATTTTACAAGTTTCATTATTACTATATTATCCACCCTATCTACTTTTACAGCTTGTTTGCTTGACTGTTTTCATTATTTACTTAGCTTTACTTTGCCTGTTTAGGCACACGCTCACCATAAAAGCATGTGTGTCATGTGAAGACACAGACCCACCAGAATTAGATAGGAGTCCTCCAACTTTTCCAATATTGATGCTGCATTACCTGGCCATGGACACTTTTGCTCTTTCCAAGCTATAGGCCAGGGGTAGGCAAGTTTGCTTGATAGAGGGCCCATTTTCTTCATTGTCAAAACACCAAGGGCTTAACCTCCCAATTGTAGCCCCCACAAAAAGTATGCCTTTCCCCCAACGCTAAAAATATACATCACAAATTACTAATGAGAAGTTTATCCTGGAAATTGTTAAAGATATTGACAGTATTTTCTGCATTTCAAAGTACTTTAGCAGGTATTTGGTTGCTAATTTTTGTAGAAATATTTCCCAAAATCATCTTGCAGGACCAAATGTTCCGTGTTAGAGGGCCAGATTTTGCTCCTGGGCCTGACGTTGCTTGCCCCTGCCATAGGCCATGCATAAAGCTCGATAAAAGCTGCTGTCCACAAATCCAGCTCTGACCGGTGCAGCCTCTTGTTGTGTCCTTGGGCAAAACAGCAAAACAGAGACTTCCAATACTTCTGTCCTCCCCATTTTTATTTAGCCTGTATTATTACTACACTACAGTTACTACACTCAGTATTAAAATGCTAATATTTTGCATATAATTTATGATATTTTATATTTATGGTATACTGTACTGATGCTTTGATACATATTTAACCAATGAAATATTCTTAGTTTTAAATGGTCTTGTGATTCCCCTCTTTAAACTTCGCCAGCAGTTACTTTCCAACCAGTATTTCTACTTAACTTGTCTCCATTACACGATCTGGAAACTCCCAATCTCTGTATCTGCTAGTGCAATAGGACAAGCTTGAAAAATGATAATTGGGTGGAATGAGAGGCGGGGGACATGGAGATTAAGTCATTTGCAGCAAAATGATGTCCAAGAATTTAGTGGTGAACAAAGTCACCGTTGTTAGGATATTTTTGTGTGTCTGCCTTGGTTGCTGTTTGGGACATCATACGCTTTCCTACACTGAACATCTATTTTGCTTTTCTTGGACAGCCTCTCTTTATTTTTAGTTTAGTATTTAGGCTATTTTTTTTTTTATGTTGTAGACTGTGGGACGTTGTAGACTAAAAAAAATGTTTTATACAACAAAAACAAGTCCTACAGGTTTAGCATTATACTTTATGTAATTGTTTTGTCAATGATGATTCGTTTCATTTGCTACATTTAGTTTTGTGTCTATTGTTCAGTCTGTGCTTTGCAGAATGAGATAGAAACCCTGTTGGTGGTAATCAGGAACTGGCTTTGCTTGAAGGTTTTATGGAAAACATAGAGTTTGCTTTGGACTGATGCAGAAAGTGGGAGAAGGCTGGTGCATCTTCTGAGAGGGTGGAGGAGGCAGAAGGATAAAAAAAGTCACTTTCCAATCATGAGATGTTCTCAGAACATTGAATTAAGTAGCGTGAACAGCAGGGGCCTGGAGGGTCTGGGGGCGGCTGGCCGCAGAGATGCCTGAATGAAAGAGGTTGTTGTTTGGTGCTGACAGAGAGAGATGAAAGTGGAGAAGGAGACGACTGCAGACCCCTCTCCCAATGCCTTTGCACCCTGCGGCCTCCCTCGCTCTGCCCATGTGAGCTGGGGTTCAAACGCAGGCCCACAGCTGGATCACGCACATGGGCATGAGCATCTATAGTACCCTTCATTAATACTGGCACCCTGATAAATATGTGTGGTCATTTCAGTGGTAACTTATGCAGTTCTCCAACATCCCTCTGGAAATGAACCAGATTAGATACAGCAGCTGTAAACCATATCAAGCTGAGACAAACAGAATGTAGTCATTCACTCCTTAGTAGTTTAGTAGCCATATATCTGCCCTGGGGCAGACTGATGGAGGTGTGGCTTCCAATTGGCACTTTGACCACCACCAATTACATAAACACGTCATATCCATATAGCAGGGGTCACCAACCCTATGCCCACAGGCACCAGGTGCTCTTAGGGCATCCCTATAGCTCTTGAAACTTATTCTAAAAACAAACTGTTAATCTTCTTGCTATTTGATTGTTAAAAGTATAGTTATATTTTCTTGTGCCTCCATCTTTGTTTGAAAGACTGAATTTGTGACATATGGTTAATATTGAAATGTTAGTGTAACTGTAAGGAAAAACTTTTTTTAATGGGTGCCCTTGAACAACTTAATGCTTTTGAAGTAGCCCTCAGCTCTAAAAACGTGGGTGACCCCTGCCAAAGGAGTGTGTATTATATCGACTCGACAGCCACATGTGTGAAGCACAAGGACACAATGGCAGTACTGGTTGAACCAACCTTTGGGTTTGTGGGCGAAGGTTGTACCATTGCTGGCTTTTTAACAAGCACACTGAAAGATCAGGGAGGACGTGGAAGCAACATAAAAGATTTGAAAGGGTTATTATAACTTGTTGATGACTTTGTGGGTTTCGTGCCTTGGACCAAAAGGTCATCAGTCCCCGGAGACTGCTGGAGAGGATGGGGAGATTACTCACATATCCCATAACATGCTAACTGGCAGTTAAAAGTTATACACAAAAGCCAATTGTTGAGCCCCTGTTTCTAACTTGGGAGACAATCAACAAAAGGACAGCGGCAGACCCATATCTTAATGTCCCAGCACGGCTTCTCCAGCTCTATTACACCCATCGCACTAATTCACTCACTCACTGACTTGGTAATGAAAAGCTCATAGCCACCAGGCATGAGGTTATGGGGCAGTTTGAACCTTCATCTTTGTTCCTACTCATTTTTCATTTGCAGACTCTCTAGAGACGTCTGCATGTCTCTTTGGCCCTCCTGGCTAAGTGCAGGGGATTTTGTACATGGGAACTGACTTCTAAACAGATAGATAGAGGATATGTAATGATCAAAGTCATGGTGCTGGGGAGGTTTACTTCAGGTGAAATTAAGTAATATAGCGGACACCAGGGGGCGCTAAGGTGTAGTGTGGACTCCCTACACTACACCTTAGCCATGACGTTAAATATGAAGGGTGGAACTGAAGTAACAAAAAGCCATGTGAATTTGATAAAAACTGACGCATGTAACATGATTCATATTGATAAAAAAAAAACAAGCATTTTGATAAAAGTTTTTCATCAATTCACAGATGGTTTCATCAAATCAATGTCGTTTTCATCAGTTCAAGTCGTCTTTATCAAATCACAGCTGCATTTATCGCAGTGTCGTACATAGATGGGTATGGGTAGATGGTATGACTGGTGCTTATGAACGTCTTCTGACAACTGTCTGTGCACATGCTGGAACTGAGAACTACAACACGACCGGGGCTTTTACCAGAAGTAACAAAAATTGCAGCTTTGATTTGATAAAGCTGACATGAACTGATAAAACAACTGTGACTTCATAAAACCATTTGTGAATTGATAAAATTAAACTTTTATCAAAACCCTCGTTTTTAATGAGTCATTTTTTTTTATATCGGATGTACTTTTATCACATTACCTTTCATCAAATTCACATGGCATTTTATCAAATAATTTTTGTTACTTCCACCCATCTATGTACGATGCTCGTGTGATAAATGCAGCTGTGATTTGGTAAAGACGACTTGAACTGATGAAAACGACATTGATTTGATGAAACTATCTGTGAATTGATGACATTTTTTTTTTACATGTGTCAGTTTAATCAAATTCATATGGCCTTTTATCAAATAATTGTGTTACTCCCACCCTTCATAGTTAAAGCACAATTTCAAATCTCAACATGGTGCCTGTAATAATGTGTTTAGGAATTCCAGGAGGACATAATGGCATGATTATCATACAAAACGTATGCATTCATTACATGGTAATTAGCAAAAACTATAAACTATATTTATTTGTAATAGTAACATAAACGTATTATAAAAGATAAGGTTTTGTCATCAAAAATATAACTGTCAGCTGTTTTGTTGGGAAGTGTTGTGGCTTGAGTCTCTCAGTTGAAATAACATAGGACTAAGCACAATGCAGGAAGAATTAGCAGCAGAGACCATTTGTATCACACAAATGAACATCTTTCTGTCTGTATCCATAATCTCATCTTCAACAAGTTCATTTGGCCAGCAAGAACTTCAAATTTTGTTTTCTTTACAGCAACAAATAATTCTTGCCACAATGCAAAAGTAATATTGTACCAACCATAAAGTACTATAAATCTAATCCCCTAATCCCTAATTAACCATCTGTGCTCAATATAATATGCTAAAGTGCAGGGGAAAAAAGAAAAGAAAGGAAGAAGAAAATAAGAACAAATATACAGGTGACAACATAAGTAAATAGATCCATGGATCATGCTGCTGATAACTGTTATTTGCCAAATTTCTTAAAAAGTGCATTGTGCATTTTAGTGTTTGCACATTTGCATACAAACAAACATTAGTCAAAGTCAATCCAATGTCCGTTCATGGCCTTGTTCATCTTGCTGATATTTGTGTCCACTGGTGCTTTGAACTAATGTTAATCAAACCAGTAAGGCAACTAGGTTCAAATGTCTGGAGCTAAATGTCTTGTTCACTTTTGTAGGCGACTGGGTCCAGAGCAATGGCCGCCTGCAGGATGTCCAGCTCCATCTGGTGGTTGTCCATGTCCAACACACACATGACATTGCCTGATATAATGGACGTCCTCCTGTCCTCAGACCTGTCCCTTCCTCCTGCTGGACTTGAGAGTAACATGTCCTCCTCTTCCTCTGTGCTGTTCAGGGCCACCTGGTTTTCATAGCAGAAGGAGCTTAAAGATTTTGGAACCAAATCATTTGTTTTCCCACATTCTGAAGAGGCACAGCTCACTGTTTCTTCCAATTCTTTGGCGCTCAGGTGAGGTGTGGAGGGGACCTCATAAGTGTTGTTGAATCGGGCATAGTCTACCTTATACCGTTCTCTGTCCTTATAGATGAGTGGCTCAAACCTGTGGCCCCAGAAGATCTCTTGTGCAAGATAGGAGCTGCGGAACTGTGTGGTCATGGCTGTGGCCTCAACCATGCCCTCCAAGATTACTACAATTTCAAAGTCATCTGTCTCCAAATCAGCTTTGCTGAGAGTATACAGAGGGCTGTCCTTGTCAATCTCATGCACTATCACCAGAGGAGACACTAGAAACAGCCTGTCTGTGCCTTGATCGTAGCCCACACTCAGGTCCATCTGCTCTAGTGGGATGAACTCTCCCTCCGCTGTCACATAAGAGCGGATGAGCTGAGCTCTCACATGGGCTTCCACAATGTGACTCCTTCTCAGGTTCCCCACCCTCCACATAAGACACAACTTTCCATCCCGCAAGGAGATGACAGCATTTTTAGAGAACATGAGAGTCTGGTTTCTCTTTTTTGGACGTGCCATCTTGGCCATGATGGTGCCAATCATAAAAGAGTCAATGATACAGCCCACAATGGACTGGATTATTACAGTGATCACTGCCACAGGACACTCCTCTGTCACACAACGCCAGCCATAACCAATGGTTGTCTGAGTTTCTATAGAGAACAGGAGAGCCCCAACAAAGCCCTGCACATGGAGGATACAAGGCATCTTTAATGGCTGCCCTGCAACTGTGTGGCCCATATTTATTCCACTCATTGTGTGTATAGACACATTGCCTTGAAAGTCCCCATGTGCCAGAGATACCCCAAAGAAGATCAGTCCAAAAAAGAGCCAGGAGATGATGAAGGTGGTGCAGAATATGAGCAGCAGGTACCTCCAGCGGATGTCCACACATGTAGTGAAGATATCTGCTAGGTACCGCTGGCTCTTTTCCTCCATATTTGTAAAGACCACATTACATTGTCCATTTTTCTTTACAAAGCGATTCCATCCCTGGTTGGAGCCTCTGGTCTGGAACTTGCCGTTCATGCGCTGTCCACTGGGTCCTGTGACTGAGGCCCCGGACCTCCTCCTGCTGATGTCGTCTCCCTCTGTGTCACAGCCCGACTCCAGGAAGCAGTGAGATGACCCATGGCGATTACGAAACCTCAGACTGTATATCTTCTGTCGCTCCTCCTCTGGTAAAGTGTCTGACACAATGCTGTACCTATAACATGGACAAATAATTATTAAAATAATTAGAAATGATGATTCTCCCACAAAGGTTATAATTGGGGTTAGGTTCAGCAGGGCGTAGTTTAGGTGCTACTTTATAAATAGCCGAAAATCCTAAATACATGGTCCAATGCCAGTAGTTCAATAATCTATTCCCCATCTCATGTAATTTCAGTTCATCTTCTGCCAATTAACTTATTATTCTTTGTCCTTCTTTGACTAAGATCTGACACACGAGTGCAACCAAGGTAGAGTCATACATGTCCACTGAAATTAGTCTCACTCTAGAGCCCTGCTCCAAATTGTTTCCAGATATTTAAGGTCTTTGTTTAAATTAACAAAAACAATTCCTGTTATCCAACTCAGAACTCGATATGAGTTGCAAACTTCTTCATCAACGCACCACATGCTTCTAACTTCAAAAGCGTATTATAGTAAACTAGAGGCCTAAATATGTTACTGAGTCAGCTATGAAAGAATAAACTAAATTGTTCTTCTTATTATTCTTTATTAAGATACAAGGGGCTATTGTTTGAGATGAAAAAGAAAAAGACAGTACAGCAAGACATACCCACAAAAACCCACACACGCACATTCCTCTTATCATAGTTTGAAGCACGGCATATGAAGAAGTATGTACAGCATATTACAACTTACAGTATTACAACAATGACCAAATACACCAAGGATACATCAGACCTTCAAAAGGTTGTTTATGATTGTACAAAAAGAAATCTTTAGGCCTTTAACTACATTTATGATCGTCCAAACAAAAAGAATTCAAAAAAACTTTCGGCGGCCTCGTTTATGATTGTGCAAAATAGGAGTTTGATAACTTCAGGCCTTTAACCTTGTTTACATGCAAGTTGAAATGCTAAATAACATTGGCTTGGCCAGTAGACAAAGGTTCTTGTGTCCCTCTCTCTGGATTATTGTCTGGAAGGTGATCTTAGTTTAGCTCTGTGAGAAGGATTGTTATCTCCACAGATTATGAGATTATACCTGGGTGTCTTTTATTCATCATTTGATTTCTGTAGCGGTTAACATAAATGTAACGTATGTAATATTTATGGTACCATAGACAGACATTCACTTTTGAAATGAATTATATTTAAATAATCTAGCTTGATAAATAAGATGAGTCCATGCTGGAAATATCTTACCTGTTAGAGCGACTCGTTCCCATGGCACTGGGGATCATTCAAGGCCAGGCTCCCCTTCCCGAGCTTTACTGTCCGCTATGACTGATTGAACCAGCCCTACAAGAAAAACACAACATACTGTATCTATCTATTTTTTCAGAGAGTCCTGTGTTTCAGCTGAAGTGAGTTTTTCTTTGCTCCTGAACAATTTTCCTGGCAGTTGTTGAAGGTCATGTAAACATTAGATCAGGGACATTTGAGTAGTTTCTGTTTCATTTTTATTTCAAAAGAGTAAACTCAGTTCTTTGACAATAAATGGCTTTGCACAACCACTAACCATGAGTGGGAAAAAAGATTTTTGTGTTATCGTTTATTTAAAAATGGCCAAAAAATTAAAAGGGTATGCAAACTTTTGAGCACAACTGTATTAGCATTCTATACTGAATAGTGCACTATTATTTGCTTTTGTGGGCAGTATTTTAACAAATTGTTCTGTCAGTTACTCAAACAAGGTCCTCATCAACACCACAACTGCATAGTGAAGGTTATAGTCTCAGAGGTTCCCATGGAAGCATGTGCCGTGACATTTGGAGATAGGCTTTAAGTGCGCTCACACCAGCTGCTTTGTCTGAACTGAAAGGTTTTTCGTTAGATAAACCTTTGTTCAACTGCACCATTTTTATGTACCTTCTAGTGTCAATTCTTTTTAACATAAATGATCTTAAACTGACTAAGTGTGCTGCTACATTTTTGTTATTGATTCATACCAAATCTGTGATGATATTTGATGTGTGTTTTCATTGAAGTTGGTGCTCTAAATCAATTTCTGAAATATGTAAAGTATTTTTCATTATACTTATTTATTTCACTCAAAAGTGACATAAAAAAATAATAATAACATAAAATACACAACAAAACTGTTAACAAAAAGCTAATGCAACATGAATGAAAAGGAGCAGAGAGAAGAGTAATCCTGATATCTGCCCCTTAGTTACTTTTAATAAACACCACATAATTGCTAGTCTTTTACAGCATTTAAAATATTGCTTAAATACTTACCGTGCTTTTATGGCCTCATCACTTCATTAGTTTTCTTCGTCCCCTGTAATCCCTTTATTGTGCTTCTTCCAGACTATAGACGACTGTGTAATCCATGTGTGCGCTCTGCTCTGCTCTCTCAAACTGCAGCATCAGTCCCCCTCCACCCACACGAGCACATAACTCCTCTCACACACTGCACTTATACTGGACTTTATTGAGCACATTTTTTGGAATTGATACATTATATACCTATATTACCTACCATTTATTGGATTGAATAAAAATAAATATATATATATATATATATATATATATACAGTATTGCAGGCACAATATACAGCTCACTAAAAACTTACAAATCCTACAGGAGCATACAAGCTACCCACCACTTCTCATGTTTTTGACTCAAAAATAAAATAAATCTTGCCTAAAAGTGACGCAGAAAAACGTATTCACTTGTTTGTCTCATCAAGGTTGGACTACTGTAACTCCCTGCTGGCAGCGTGTCCGAAAAGTTCTCTTAGAGGGGGACTAATAGAAGAGAGTGTATACTGTAACTCCAGTGCTGAAGTCTCTCCACTGGCTTCCTGTTGAGTTTAGAATTACATTTAAAATCCTTCTTCTCACATATAATGCCATAAATGGGATGGCTCCAATCTATCTCCAAGAAGCTATAGTGCCACATCAGCCAAACAGAGCACTCTCTCTCAAAACGCAGAACTACTGGTGATCCCATGCGTTTCTAAAAACACAATAGGAAAAAGAACCTTCAGCTACAAGCTCCGGTTCAATGGAATCAATTTCTATCTCATGTTAAAGAAGCAGATGAAAGATGTATATGAAAGATTTGATCTTTAACCTCCCTCTGAGATTTAGAAAGGCCCATGGGCCAGTGGTTCTGAAACTGAGGTACGTGTTTGACTGGGGGTACTTGGCCTTCTTCAGGTGGTCCTCAGGCTCAGTAAGAATAGTATGAATAGATATTGAAGTGTGAGAACCATTGCTGGACAGTAAATGCTTCCAATAATGGCTTATAGAGGTAGCCAATAGCAAATGAAAACTCATAATGGGAAGGTAACATTCACACTCTACAAGCTCTCGACAATGAAACTGTGACTCAACAAAGTGACAAAGATAGAGGGTCACAGACAGACAGACAGATAAGACAAACCAGACAATGACAGAGGCAGCACCTGAGCAGGAGATGACCAGGGAGACAGTGCGGCCTATGGATGTATAAATAGCAGCTAATCACACTAGTGTCAGATTAGTCATCATAACCCTTCCCTCAGCACACTTTGTAGTGCACCTATTTTATAGGTCAGTCGTCCTATAAAAACTCTGTTTTCTTTTCTCCATTGGTTTGTAGCATTATTGGTTAAATATGTCATTATTACTTCCAAGTGGGGAAATGTAATTGTAATCACACATTATACAAGCAAACCCAGTAGAAAGTCAGACAATGGGTCGTTTAATTTATAATAACAGAAACTTAAAACTTTTTATTATCCATAGTAATCTCAAATGGGTTATCAGAACACAAAAGGTAACTTGAAGTAACATTAAGATTGGTGCATTCAGTTTGATTTAATAGTCACAAAGTCCATGTGCCAAACCCGAAATCTAACAAATCGCTATCACTCAAGGTAGCAAAAGCTATCAGTGATTTTAAAAAGTTCCATCTGTAATCTTGATATGATAGACTTTTCAGTGTTACAGCTTTATCATAGTTTTTGGATTTTGAATTGTACTGTGTCAAAAAGTAACTTTTGGTTTAGGCCATGTCCAGCCTGTTAGATAATGGTTTAGTCCATATACGTACTGTAAACTGTTTTCACCAAAACAGTTTCCCTACTTTTAATGCTGAGACCAGGAATATCACAGACACAATCTGTGCCTGATACTGAGAAACTCTTTTGATTCTGAGGATATGTCAGTACTTTCTCAACCAAATGTTAAAGAAGCATCTCCCATTGAAATAAGCCTATATCTCTCATTGCTTTTGCCCAAGATCAGACCAATTCTATTTGTAATAACATTTTTAGAGTAGAACCATTCTGTATCACATAAAGTTGGTCACAAATTATTCAAAAATACATCCTATGTAGCCCATATACCGTACACAAATTCTCATTCACTCCTGAACCTCACTTGAAGAACAACTACACCATTGGTAAAAGCCTTATTCTGTAAATGGTAGAATGACCTCGGAAACGAGGACACAAACGTATTAGTGCTGTTGCTTCACAGCAAGAAGGTTTATTATTATTATTAGTAGTAGTAGTAGAAGTAGTAGTACTAATACTAATACCTATGTTGTGTATAAATACTAAATAAATACATTTTTCATATGAAACAAAACTTTTATTACAAAAGGCATGTAATAAAAGGCAATCAATCAATTGATAATAATTAATTGAACATTTATTCTACTTATTTTGTCAGTCCTGGTCCTCTACACGAGAGCAATGGTTCCCAACCTTTTTTGCCTTACACTTTCATTTATTCTAGAGTGCCTCCTGCCTCGGTTTCTTTGTTGAAAGTGAATGACTAAAACTCCTAATTATCAGTGTAAAGACATTTAAATACACCAAAACTCTCACTCTTTACAGTTACATGTTTTTTAAAACTGATCGATATCGAGTTCTGAGTTGTTTTTTCTTTGACTGTAATTCAAAAATACAAAAAATTTTATCTCATTTTTTTATCTGAAATGAATGTACCCCTGCTAACCTCTCGCGTACCCCAAGGGGTCCCCGTACCCTTGGTTGGGAAACACTGCTGTAGTAGACTAGAGCAGGGGTTCCCAAACGTTTTTGGCTGCGACCCCCAAAATGAACATCTGAACGACTCGGGACCCCCACTGTAAAACTTCCTTTTGTAACTATTTCACCGGAAAAACATTAGAAATATATGTATTATTGCATTTTTATTTTGTTATTTGGCCCCAATTCACAAATATATGTTGTCCTAAGCTAAACATCACATTAACAAACACTGTCTTTCTATTTTATCTTGAATTCATCTGGCGACCCCCCTTTGGGAACCACTGGACTAGAGGACCAGTGGCAGTGGTTCCTAACCTGGGGGGCGGGCCAAAAATGGCCAAACATGACTAAGAAAGGATCTGCATGTGCAGAAAACACTTCAAATTCTGTTTATTGGTTTGAAATAAATCTTATTTGGACACAATTTGTACGTTTTAATGCATTCGTGAGGCCGGTGGTTTTGGACTGGGGGGCCCTGCCTGAGCAGGGGGGGCTTTTAGGGGGGCTTCTAGGAGAAAAGGTTGGGAGCCACTCAGGAACCACTGCTCTACAGTTATTACAGTAATATTTTTTTGTTTTTTGTGTTTATTTTGAAAATTACACAAACCGGAAAAGAAAATCTGTTTCCTCGCCATCTGGTATCTGCTTGACGCATCCGACTCAGCGTGAAGCGTCAGCCACGTCACCTCCTCGCCTCTACAAGTTTCCTTGTGGACCACTGAGTGCACAGCTGAGTTGGCAGAACTGCTGATAGATGCTTCAATCCTTTTTCACGTTTGGGCTTTTAGATAGCCAGCCGCCCGCCTGGGGGTCACGGGAGTTCACAGTCATTGCCTTTGCTGCTTTTTGATTGTATCATTTTTGTAACTTTGTGTTTTCGTCCGCGCTTGTGCGGAGTATAGCCTACTTTGGGGCCCCTGAAAAACTTTGTGTATAGTGAGGGAAAGGAACAACTATGAATATTTTTCGTCTTGCGGGTGACGTGTCACATCTTGTGGCCATTATTATTCTTTTGCTTAAAATTTGGAGGTCCAAGTCATGTGCAGGTAAGTCAAAGCTAACACCTCGCCTTTACTAAACTTTTATTGTGCTGGAATTAATGGAAAAGTAGCTTCCAAAAACAGGCCACATAACTTATTATGTGGAAAGTCTACAGCATCTCTATTTTCCCATCAGTTGTGTCCTGCTTTGGCCTTTACTGTATTTGACTGTCTTAAGTGTTTTTGTCAAAAACTTTATTGATGTTCTCTTTGCTACAGGCATCTCTGGGAAGTCTCAAATGCTGTTCGCCTTGGTTTTTACCACAAGATACTTGGACCTATTTACTGTTTATATCTCTGCTTACAACACAGTTATGAAGGTACATACCACACCTTCATTCTCAACACTATACTGTATTATATAATGCCATGAAATCTTATAATTGTGCACCAAAGTTTATTTATCAAGTTCAAATGTAACACACAGTTTGTTCAAGTCTGTATAATCTGTCCTCTGCTGTTCTCAGGTGGTCTTCCTGGCTCTGTCCTATGCCACAGTCTACATGATCTACCTGCGTTTCAGGAACACGTTTGACTCCGAGAACGATTCCTTTCGTGTGGAGTTCCTCCTAGTACCGGTCATCGGACTGTCCTTCCTGGAGAACTATGCTTTCACCCCAATGGAGGTCTTTCTGCTCAAACAGATGCTTTTGGTTTTCAGTGTATTAATTAAAAATATGGTTTTTGGTCTAACCCTTTGCTTCTTTCAGATTATGTGGACTTTTTCAATCTTCCTGGAGGCTGTGGCCATCATGCCACAGCTCTTCATGATCACCAAGACTGGGGAGGCGGAGTCCATCACCACACACTACCTGTTCTTCCTGGGTCTGTACCGCGCCCTCTACATCGCCAACTGGGTCTGGAGGTACCACACGGAGGGCTTCTTTGATCAGATCGCTGTGGTGTCAGGTGTCGTGCAGACCATCTTCTACTGTGATTTCTTCTACCTTTATGTCACCAAGGGTAGGTCACTTCAAATACTGTGTTCTGTCTTAGTTGTATTTGTTTAAGCGTACAGAGGTACACTTGGCTTTATTGTCGAAACAAATAATATTAACCCAAAGTTGACACTCGTTTGACCCCTACAGAGCATTATCCAAAATATCTTCAGAGGAACACATCTAATACACTTAATACATTAAACATTAGGTAAAATATGCTTCATAATAATGTAATAAAATGTATGATGATGGTTCTTACTAATAGTTCTCAAACCTTTGACACCAAGTATGACCTCATATAATATTTGACCTTAAGTATGATCAGATCTAGATCAAGCTCAAATCAGACAAAATAGAACCAAGACTAAAAGGGTCTAACTGAGACCTAAATTTGACTTAATTATGTCCAGTAAGTGAGTGTAAACCATATCTAAACAAAGACAATATAATAATAATTCACAACTTAAATGCAATTATCTCTATTTTAATTAATAAAGTTTAAAATCACAGATAAACCAGAGAACCATCTGAAGAAGTACCACCTTTCCTTCCTTTAAAGGGACTATGCCTGGTTTTTCCTAGCAGTGGAATGAAATTAGTTTTTTCCTTTTTTCTGAATATAAAGCATTTATTGTCAGTTTCATGAGTTTGCAGGCTAGTTTTCTTGCATTTCTGTGACTATGACCCTAAAAAATGACCCCGCCAGTTGAGAAATGTGCGTATGAACTCATCTCTAAGAAGAAAAACGATTTTACAAATGTGTTAGGAAAGTTGGGAATGAGTTTAGGCACAGCTATCAATTAATTTTACTCGCTCCCTCTTCCATTATTTGTAATTGAAAAAAATCATAAATAAATAAATAGATAAATAAATAAAAATCAGGTATGCCTTTAACTACTTGTACAGCAGTTCCCTCTAGCTGTGTATTAGCCGAAAATGTATTTTAATAACAGACAAGCATCAATGTGTACCTAGAATACTACTAATAATACTTTATCTGTTTTCATGCAGTTCTTCGTGGAAGAGGGAAAATGTCTTTGCCAATGCCTGTGTAGAAGTTCTCTGGCCATCCACCACGTGCCTGCGACCCACTCGTGCAAACAAAAGAAATCTCCTTAAGCTGTAAATATATATTTTGCAAAAAGGGACTGTCCAACTGGTACAACTGTTGAAATTGTATGAATGTCAAATTGTGATGTGTCTTCTTGTTTTGTTTTTGTTGGTTTCCTTCACATAAAATTCAAATATCAGGGTTTCCGCACGGCATTAAAAAGCATTCAATTAATTGTGTCAAAAAATAAGGCCTTAAATGTCATTAAAAAGCATTAAATGGAATTCAAACTGGCATTAACTCAAACATTCTTGAAAAATAAAGATATTGGTCAACTAGTTTTACTGCAAAAGTTTGGCAAAAATCCAAAAATAGGGTCTATACTGCTGTGTGGGAAGAAATGATGCACTATTTCTGTTCAAAAGTTGTCAGTTGTATCAAAATTTGCATTGAATATGGAAATTAATATTAATTATGCAGCAATTTTTTGGCGTTTCTGGCATTAAAAATCTAGTATTTGGGCATTAAAATGGCATTAAAAAGCATTAAATTTGAGTTGCTGATACCGGCATAAACCCTGATCATGAATTTGCAATAATCAATTTATGGGGAATGTAGCGATCACAAATGCTATTATGCTATTTTGTTTATTTTTCTCCTGTGTGTTTCATTGGGCGTTGCTCGGTTCATGCATTCTGGACCAGCCCAACCAGGGCTTATGTTCACTAATGCACTAACAACTTCATTTATTCTGAATTTAATATTTCTGTCAGAGTGCATGCTTTTCTTTTAAGGGATTTTTTTTCTTTCTAAGTAGTTGTGGAGCTAAAGGGCTGTTTGTCATGCTGCAATTTTCCAAAAACGGCCTTTTGTAGGTCACAATTTTGTAGATGAAAACTTTATTTAGCTGAATTGCACACCATTTGTATACCTTTTTAATATAACATTTTTTCCCAATTCAACTGTGTGGCTGCTTATTTGAACAGGATGTGTACCTTGCCCCACCCACAGAAGCACATACGAGCTCTGATGTGCAGCATTGTGTGAGTCTGTCATTGCAGGAAGGTTTTGCGGTGCTTGAACAACACCTTACTTCCCTCTCTCACAGCTCCCCCTACCACTTTGGCAGCTGAACTCATAGAGAGTGGAGATGCAGCCAGAGCAGCTACTTTCTTTATCGCTTTTCCTTTACCCATGCTCTTCCCCGCAATCCCTGCTCCCTCTGCCGCACCTTGGCCCATCGCAGTCACCAGTTCACACCAGAAAAGCCTCTCTGCTCGTTTTCTGGACTCCTCTTCTTGAAGTTTCTGTTCATTTGTCGCCTTAAGAGGAGACACATTGCAAACATCATCTCCCATAATCCGCTCTTGTACCTCCTTCATGGCCTTCTCTGCTTCCTCAAACATCTCCCTGGTATAGTATCCGTCTTCATTTTCAGCAACCATCTTGTCCACCTTCTTCATGAGTTCAGTTACCTGCTCTGAACTTTGTGTATTGTTGTTATCAAAGACATGATAGCCTCCACGACAGCTTTTGACAAACTCAGAAAGTTCATCATTCTCTACAACATAGTCCTCTATATGTTTCCCATGCAGCCGGTCTCCAAAAGTAAATAATATTAAAGTATATTTCATGACTCCAGGTCCAAAAGTAGCCTTGATCCAGTCCAAGCAGTCTTTCTCTTCTTGAGTGAACTTGCAGAGGCGCATAGTCAATAGGAAGACATGGGGTCCCGGTGAATAGAGTTTGATGCATTGCCCCACTTCACAAATGACTTCCTGAAGGGACATACTAGTGTGGAAGAAGCCAGGAGTGTCCACCACAGATATGTTCCACTTGTGTGTCTGCCGGGTCTGTTTTTGGCACTTACGGGTGATGGAGCAAGAGGACGTGTCCAACCAAAACGCACCTCTGCCAAGTATGGTGTTGGCTGAAGAGCTTTTACCACTGCCTGTCCTCCCCACCAAAACCATTCTCCGGCCACAGTCAGAAACCTGGGCTGAAGCAATGCATTCTGTGAAAGAGAATGGAAAATTAAATTATTACTAAGTACACTTATCAAAGGCATGGAAATCAGTCAGGTTTCTTCAAGTACATTTGCTTGCATACATTGTTCTTCTAAGAGTATTTTCAAAACAAACCTAGTTATTCTTCCTTGAGGAATCTATTGTACATTTATTTTAAGTAGCATTACAAAGTAAATATTTTGATTACTCTACCCATTAGTCCTTTGTCAAAAACCTACCTTAATAGCTCATTGATAAAAGCCTTATAATCTCAAATTGTTTGTATCTTATATATTACATAATGAGTCATTTTTAAGGTCAGTCAGTATTTCTAGCACATACCATTGTTGAGTGACGCAGCATTTTCACTAATCGACATCCCTGCAGTCTTCCAGCGAGGCTTGGTACCTTTTTATCAGTAGACTGGATCAATGTGGTACAGTTCTGTGATGAGTGGCAGACACTAAATTGCAAGTCTCATCTTCAGCTGGAATATCGGGACACTGCGTCACGTGGCATTATTGCGCTCAGCTGCATTTGGGCCTGTTGCCCAGCTGAGGGCACTAGAAGACCATTTTCCCCTTTGTAGTCGTTTGTAGAATAGCTCCATGATTATCACTCTCCATCCCTCTAATAAGGTGGCAGCTGTCATGCAAGTGCTCCCCAATCCAACCAAATAATACTGTCTAGTATATAACTGCAAGTTTAAACATTTGTGATGCTGTGAAGAAAACAGAGTAAAGCTGAACAGTTCTCAGCTGTGTGTCTGCTTTTACCTTTAATTGTAAACAAAACATACATTTGAACCAATTTTAATCCGTTTGAAATCCATTAACAACAATATTGAATGGAAGAGTTAAAACACAAAATCGATAGAGTATCCTACAAAAATCTACTATGCATTGTGTGCTAATGTCTTTTATATGGAATATGTCACTGTTGCTCTGCCACATTTAATGTGGTTCCTTGGTGCATGTCCAAACACTTTAAAACAAAAGTTGTATTATCCACACATAACCCTGTGTGGATGAACTACATACTATAGCTTACATTGTTTAAAAATATATATAAATGAAGACAGAGGGTACATATATTTAGTTTTTTAGCTGTTGGTCATTCAAAGAAAGTAAATCATGTGGCCTGCTGAGTGAAAAAATGTACCAAATACATAGAAATCATTATCTGGTACACTGCTTTCTGGTGATGGATCTTCTACAAAACATTTGCCCGGCTACTGGACTGAATGGCTTTCCCTTTGTACTTTGTAAAGAGAAAGTCAGTCTTGTACAGTTTTGGGTTAAACTGAGAGAAATGGGATGTCTGTACTTAGATAGATCCCTATTGTATTAGATCTCCTTACCTTATTCTACTCTTATGCATGCCCTATAGTTTTATAGACGTTTTATTTCTTATATACCTTTTTTCATAGTTTATTATTTATCATTATTACAAGTTGATGTTTCATGTTGCACAAGCACACCGAAGAAAATTCCTAGTCTGTGAAACCATCATTGGCATAATAATAATAATAAATTCTATTCTGATTCTGATTCTATGAATGGAGACAGAAACATTACTTCCAAATCCAGTGGCATATGTTGTGTCCTTATGCAGGAAACCTTTTGAATGTTTTTTCTTTTAGAAAATCTGCAACTGTACTAGACTGACTTTCTGAAGTTAGCCGAACTAATAAATAATAGTATTGTAGTGTATTACATTATTACATGTGCAAATATAGATAAGCATCAGAACTTACTGAATCTGAAGACTGGACATATTTAAGTTTACCTAAATATTTTACTATCTCCCATAAAAATAACTCCTAACAGTCTGATTGACTTCGAGCTTGTCTTCTTGTCAAGATGAGCTGTGAGTCGGTCTGTCCCACTCCACCTGGCTCCTCATTGGAAACCCTGTAGAGAGCTGCGGGTTGTCCATATCCTGGGGGGAGGGAGCGTCCAATGTGAAAATTGGTCTGCCTTCACCTTCAGCCACCGGTGTCACTGTGTCCTGTAACTCTGTGTTCTCAGAAAGCGTCACTGTGCTGCTATTGGACAGTGACCCGAACCCACCTACTCTGGTCAGGTCAGGATTTTCTACATTAAAAATGGCATTACTTTCACTGATGCCCAGCCCAAAGCTCTCCACCATGTCTATGACAGTCGGGCTGGTGGGGCCGCTGGGGATCTCTTCTTCAATAAGTGTGAGAGTGGGTATGATATCCACCAGCTCAGCCATCTCCATCGGTTGGATGACTTCTGTGATGCTTGGAGGGTACTCGGGCTCCTCGCTCTGAGGCACTTCAACATTCAGAACTGGATAGCCAACTTCATATTGAGCAGCAGCGGCCGGTTCCAGTCCTGCCTCAATCAAAGTACTGGCGCATATTAACTCGGGCTGGTCCAGACTGGTCAGGTCCACCGCTGATGGCGAGGTGATGTCCACTGGGTATCCTCCTTTTGCAACACCTTCCATTAACACCAGAGAGGGCTCTTCTGGTATAGTCGTGATACCCATGGGAGTGGGAACTTCTGCTGTGACTACATTAGGTGGAGTCGCGCTCAAATTTTCTGAAAAGACACAATTTTGAGTAAAATTACTCTCTCTATTTTACCTGCAAACTGTGACAGGCAAGACATTTTTGTGTTTTTCCTGGGAAATGAATGATTAATACTGGTATTTAATACTCCCACCTGATTGATAATGTTTTCTATGGTCATAATAATAAACATAACTCTTTTTATTGATAGATGCTAAGAGACACTTTTATCATTATTAGCTTTTTCCAAAAAAATTTTTTTATCCTATTCCAGTATTATTACTACTGTTTGCAAACCTTTTTTCTTCCTGATGGCACATTTCCTGACTTGTTGCACCCCCCTGTGTGATCCTGTCCTAAGAGCTGTTGTAACAAGTACATTTCTCCATTGTGAGATCAATAAAGAACTATCTTATCTAATCTTATCAGAACAACTTGGGAATTGGTTGACCATCTTATGGGTGAAAAAGTCACTAACTGTCTTGAGGTAACTTTTTTTACATACCTGTTTTATTTATTATCTTAAAACGAGCTCTTCTTGGGAGAAGGTAAATGCAAAGATTCATAGCACTTACTATTTTTGTTTCTCAAGCCATATCAAATTGTACTGCTTGTTCTGCTTCATGAGAAAGGCTTGTTTGGAGCCGATATGCGTGGAAGAAAACCAGCAATTTGTTTTTAATGATTTTAATTTGTATTAGCATAGCAAAATAAAGGCTTTTTGGAAAATATAAATAGAGAATTAATGTTGTGGGAGGATTGCCTTGGTTTTTTGTTTTTCTCTTGTACTAAGGAGCAGTTTAATCTACACTCATTTCGTGGCTGTATTATAAAATTGTAAATAAGCGTTGTCTACTCATCATTGTCATTAAAGGTTCTCCTATCAGCACCTGTGACAGTTCTCTGAGGTGGTATCCGCCGGGGCCATGCGAGTCTGCCAGTCAGGCTCTCCTCCTCCTCCTCTCCTTCTGGACGTGGAGGTGGGTCTCCTCCCATCACCAGCCCCAAAGGCACCGCCCCCACCCACTGCCTGGAGCGAACACACTGAAGACAGTCCATGATCCATCGGGCATCGCGCCACACCACGTCCAACCGCTGTGAAATCCACGAGATCAACTCTCATAAACACCAAAATCAGTTCTATTACCAGTCCCTCCAGGATTTCGCAGGCAATTTTTGTGATTGTTGGGAGCAAAAATGACTGATTTCGTGGGCCATTTTCCCAAAAGTTGCAATGTAAAGTTGTGTTTCTTCTTAAAACATAATGTATTTGCATATAAATCACACTTTTATTTGCGTTTTACATGCAGTTATACCAGAAAGGCTCAGGTGAAGCCAAAGAAATCACCAAAATAGACATTTTATTATCCTAAATGTAATATTTCATCAAAATTAATGCTGGTATAGAACTAATGTAACTACACATGGATGGGCCAATGTGTTGAATTGGTAGTTGAGCAAATAAATAGGTGATAGGTTGATAGGTGATGTGAAAATAGGCTAAAACGGAGCCAATTTGACTGGCTTTCTATAAACTGAGTCCCCTGCCCTGAGCCCTACGCTCAGCGGCAGCAGTGGGTGGAGCAGACAAACCTCTGCGCAGTAACAATTCCTCAATGAAACTATGATAAACAGCGAATATGGTGTTTATTTCATTTATTGTGCTTTGGGCAAAAGCCCAAAACACACTCACGTGAATGCACACGTAATCACAGAGTAGGAGGTGACATGAATGCACATGCAACATTTGTCATATATGTCTTATATCGCCAAATTAGAGCAAGAAGGTAGCGTCCAGTTAGCGTGTGAATGAGACTGGGTAAAGAGCCAAGAGCTCTCAGACCCATCCATCGGGGGTGAGAGAAGAGTCAGAGCACTCGCTGCAAGTCAGAATCATCGGTAAATGAGATCGCGCCCCGAGGCAGAGCCCCCGCTTCAGCACCACGGAGGAGGTGCGGCCATCACGGGGACATCGTGTCCAAATTTAACAAGTAAAACAGATTTTACTGATCACAAACTGTCACTTTGTTGATAATGAATGGTAGCGAGAAAATAGTGGATTTTTGGATTAGTTGCGGGGTTTTGGAAAGTTGCAATATTGCACTGATTTTGCGGAGTTTGCTTGATTTTGCGTTAATAATTGCTATCGCGACATTGCAAAATCCTGGAGGGACTGTATTACGATCATCTGTATAGTGGTCTTTTTATACAATCCTGCTCCTCACTACGGTTATTTTTGAACTAATGAGTACTTGAGGTCTTACATGTGAGAGCTCAGTGATGCGGTTGAGGCGTTCTCGGGCCTCCTGCACCTCCTTAGTGTCCAGGGCCTCCCTCAGAGCCTGCTGGGCCAGATGAGCATCCACCTCCAGTCGCACCCAGGCTTGACAGTAGTGGGACAGGAATGCCTGATCGTATGTCCAGAAATGAACTGCATCAGAAAGTAGTCATTAGTTCAAAACACGGACTGAGAACAAGCCGTGAACACATGAGTCACTCTTGTCCTATAATTAGCAGAAAACTGTATAGAGGGGTCAAAGGGAAGATGGATTTGCGTCTGAATCAATCTAAAAGATGTGAAAACTGAGATTGGGGCTAATTAGGCAGAGCAGCACTCAGTGTAATTATCCTGTTATTTACTTCAAACGCCTTTGAAGTTGCTTTATAGATAGTGTCGTCTGATGTGAGGCATAAAAAGCTTACCCCACTTAGTTTTAAATTCCTCACACTTTATTTGATTAGTGCTGTTAACTTTCTTGTTTGGAAATTATGTAAAACACTTTAATGTAAAAAGATTAAATAATTCATCATGAATAATTACTTACCTATTTCAAAGATCTGCAGTGGCATGGTAAGGCCAGGTTCCTTGGTCCCCACTAGCGGCCAATAACTGGAGCTGAAATCCTCACTAGGAGGCAGCAGGAGCAGCATGGACAGCTTGTCCCCAAACTGCACAAGTTCCCTGGTGTAGACGCCATACTGATAGGCCTGCAGGAAAACCACTTAAGTTATTGTATCAACAGTGGATACAGGGAGTATTCATGTCCCTTTGCATAATATATTCTCATAGTGTATCTTATTTAGTGTGCATAAGAGATGCTTGTATAGTTTATTTAGAGAGAGATGCTAAGAGACATTACTATGTATTTTTTTTTATTTTTATTATTATTATTATTATTACGATCACCTTTGTACAAACTTATTTTTCTTCTTTGATGGAATTTCTCCATTGTGAGACCAATAAAGTATTATCTTATCTTATCTTAGCGAAATCAATATTGAAAAAGATCAAATGATTACTTTTTATTCTGCATGTGGAGTCTGTACCTATGAATGTTCAAAAACATGTTTACAGTCATCATGCCGATGTGAAATTTTAGTCTGTATTTTGTGTCATTAGTGAAAATGTATTATTTAGTATTTAGCCTACATAAATTGATATTTGTTGTAGATCTGTAACTTTAAGCTGTACATCAATACATTTTTGTTGTAGGGTAATCAGTGTAAACTTTGTACCAATGGAGTGACATTTTTATGATTTTGGTACCACTCAGTACATACAGTATCAGTACATTACAGATTGGAACAGTGAAGCCAGTTCAGTGATGATTAAAGGAGCGTTCAGATCAAAGGCTGCATGAGCGGCAAAGGCATTGGTTTTACATTGGTAGATACCGGTAGATACTGTACGTACCGGGATGAATCCAGAAGCAGGAAAACAACCAAAACAATGGAGGAGTAGCTATCGTCGCAGTTCACATTCACAGCATTTACATCCTGTCTATGCTCTCACATGAATCATACTGCCATTTTAGTCCGCTGTGGGTTAAAAACTGCCCTGAGATGAAGGAACGTGACCAAATTTTTTTTTTTTTTTAAAGAAACAACTTGCACGCGTTCTTTCATGACGGGAACCCCCCTCCCCCCAGAGGACCCACCTCTGGTCATTGGAGGAAAACTCCACTGCAGGGCAGCAGTGGGGACAGCTAGGCAGAGGGCCAAGGAGGAGCAGGCAGCAGGGTGCAACCATGTAGAAGAGGTGATATCTGCCATTGTGGTTATAGACCGTCAGAGAAGCTCCTCCCAACACGCGAGCCTCTGACAATTGTCACCAGCATCTCTCTTCAAAATACACAAGTGTCAAAATCTGGTGTTTCAAGCGTTTTTGCCGTCCAAAAAGCCTTTGGTCTGAACGCACCGTAACGGTTGTGTTAAGACAGTTAATGACACTTCTTTACAAAAGTAAAGCATTTACCCTGTAGAGAGGGATGTTGAGCTTGGTGAGCAGATGCGTAATGGCCGCTCTTAGTGAAGTGACAAACTCCACCAGGCCGCTGCTCTCCATCAGCTTGTCATCGTCTCCGCTCAGCAGGTTCTGGACACTGCCGTTGAGTGTAGTGTAAGTATGACTCTGAAGCCACGCCCACTCGTCCCTGCCACACCGTAAACACACATTCATGTAACATAACGTTACTACAGTTGACCCCTGAGGTCTGTAGTGTTGACGACTAAAACAAGTTTGTGTGTGGCTGACATTACCTCGTTACATGGGCGTTGTGTCGAACCCTGGTGTGACAGAGCAGATTGGGCAGCCTCCACGGCACCAACACCCGGATCTGCTCCACTGAGCTACACAGTTTCAAAATCCCCACATAAAGTCCAGACTGTGACCACTGGATGCTGTGGCGGTGGTAGGACAGCTTCTCCTATATGAAGATGGAAAAGGCATGTTTAGTTTTTCATGCAATAGTAAGGATTATGTTAAAGGCACAATACCTGATTTTTACCAAAGAGGAATGAAATGATGTCTCGTCTTCCTTTAGTATATTGTAAACTCAGATATTTGTGGAAATAATACTGTGCTGTGATAATACTGTGTTATCTAAATATAAAGCATTTTTATCAATTTCATGAGTTTGCAGGCTACTTTTCTGGCATTTCTGTGACAGTGATCCTAAAAAGTGACCCTGTAAGTTGTGAAATTTGCTTACAAAGTCATCTCTATGACTACATTGTCAAATACATTGTTTGTAATTAAAAAATCAGGTATAGTGCCTTTAAAGAACAACTAAACACCAAATCAACTTTTTTTTGCTGATTAACTGTATAAATGTCTAATAGTGTTGCCTACATGTCTCCATAATTACTTTGACATTTTAGTGCACATTTGTAGAAATCTAACTTTTGTGCTTAAAACCATCTGTGTGGCGCCCTCTCGAGGGTAAAACTATATGGCATTTGAATTTTAGAGTCTGTCACCTTATTGGTTCAACCGGCGATGTGACGCCACAGAACTGATGTGACGTTAGCAGCTCTGCCGCTGTGGGGAATATAAACGGCTCAGTCTCTCTCTGCACCCCGCAGAAGCCTCCACGCCCCTTTCACAGCAGTTTTTGAATTTGGTGAATGGAGTAAACTTTGGAACAGGGGGTGAGTTGGTCTTTAAGTATACTGTATGTACTGCCACACTTTTCTATTTTTAAAGATCCCACTGAGTACTTTATAACAATAAATTAAAAAGAGCTTAGTTTAAGCTTAGGAAAAATATGAAAAAGAAAATTATAGTGCCATTGTATTGATGCAACAACTGCAGATCCACTGCAGTGCTTCGTTGTGTCCTTGGGCAAGACACTTCACCCAATGCCTATGTGTGAGTGGTTGGTGGTGCTCGCTTCTGTCAGTCTACCCCAGGGGAAACTGTGGTTACAAATGTAGCTTACCACCATCAGCATGGAATGAATGAGCCCCCCTCCCTTTCATGTGTGACTTGTGTCATATGAAAAGCGCTATACAAATAAGATTCCCTTCCCTTTAAATCAAAGTTGGGCTGTTTTCAAACATTCATAAAGTTTTAGATCTGTAGTAAATTCTATTCACTGCCCATAATGTTTTCAACATCAGATTTGAAAATAAAATGAATGAATAAAGGGGTATGAAAACATCCTGCACCCTCTTTATATTGCAGTGGTAAATTGGGCCCATTATGAAACAAAGAAGGCTATTGCCAGCAGGGTGCTTATTTCCTGGTTAACAATGATGATGGGTCATTAACAAGACAAACCCAGGTCTAAAACAGGACTAAACCATCTAACTATCCAGCTGTGTAAAATAGCTGCGAACAAGGACGCAACTACTGTTTTTAACTGGACCAATTATGCAATCTAATTTTCTGCTTTTGTATTTTAAATGCTTGCTTGTTAGTGAAGCAGCTTGTGTTGCCTTGTTGTGCATGAATGGTGCTATACAAATAAATTCGCCTCGTCTAAAAGACGTGAGTAAAATTGTCTTAAAGTTAAACAAAGAGTAGAACTGCAGAGTTGTGTGCCACCAGTTGTACCGGTTCCACAGTTTGAGAAGCAGAGCGTTAGTAAATTAAATAAATAGTAGATCGAGTACATTTCTCCATTGTGAGATCATAAGTCTTATCTTATCTCATCTTATTAGGGAATTCCTTCACAGTAGCAGAAATACTCAAACTGTGTCTGTGTTGGCTAGTTGCTATGCCTGTGGTGTTCTGGAAGTTTGTACAATTTGGATGCGTTTAATATGCCAAGCTAATTTGTTTTGGGTGCAATGTAATTTGTAGGGGTTATCTAAGTTTAGCCGGGAACAAAAACATTGCTAAATGATCCAGTCAGGAAAGTCAATACACTCAATCACTATGCACTCCCTGCTCCAGTTTCGCTCGCACTGCTGCTTTTCAATATGTCCCACTAATGTGCCACACTCTGCCTTACTTTCTTTTTCCGTAAAGAAGGACAAAGTCGTTCACCTTGAGCTGTTCGTAGAGCATATCCATGGCAGTGGGCTCGGGCAGCAGGGGGGTCCGGCTGCGGTTCTTTTCCAGCCGAGCTATGGGCATCCAGTGGAGCGGGTCAGGAGGGCTGCAAGTTAAGAGAAGGGGAGCATTTTTTCCACAGTTTTCAGGATCAATGTCTGAGATTTATCATGATTAGATTTATCATCATTTCAGATGGGAGAAAGGTGCCTATACAGTATACAGTATAACTCTTAGGCCAATTCGCATTGAGCTATAGGACAATTTTGGTCTCATGACAGACACAGCAGTAATTACGGATTTATTACCATGAACAAGGCTAGAATGTTAATTTTGCCATATCATTTTAGAAGAAGAAAAGAAGAAGAAGAGGAAGAAGAAGAAGAGGAAGAAGAAGAGGAAGAAGAAGAAGAAGAAGAAGAAGAAGAAGAAGAAGAAGAAGAAGAAGAAGAAGAAGAAGAAGAAGAGGAAGAAGAAAGAAGAAGAAGAGGAAGAAGAAGAAGAGGAAGAAGAAGAAGAGGAAGAAGAAGACGAGGAAGAAGAAGTAGAGGAAGAAGAAGAAGAAGCAGACAAAGCAGAAGAAGAAGAAGAAGAAGAAGAAGAAGAGGAAGAAGAAGAAGAATGTCCTCCACCTCAATATTGAAGTATAGACTCTTCAGACTGTTATTTCATGTATCTCATGTAAACGTATCACTGAAAACATGTGCAATCCAGACAAGATCACAATTATATATGATTGCTCCATTATTTCCCTATGGTGAGACATACTTGAATCCTTGATTGGGTATGCCTCTTTCATTGATTAAAACTCCATCTGGAAGAGATTTATAGTGTTTATTTTTTCCCCCAAGGACACACAGTTCCTTGTAGATTAATAAGGAACTGCCCTCTAAACAGAAGCTGGTCAGAGCGCCCTCTAATGATGAGTGCTCATGGTAAGAGAGCAATGTCCTTGACACTTTAGTCGGCTCTAATATTGTTCCTCTCTGTGTGTGCTAGGTCCACCTGTGCCAAAACCACGTAGTTAGTAAAGACAGTTAAAAAGCTATGCTTTTGTAATTTGACTTGTATTGAAATCATACAGATAGCATGTCTCTAAAGGCAGGGACGTGCACAGATAGAGCCCAGGTGGTGCTCAAGCAACTGCCCCTTTGCCTTGTGCCCTTTAAGTGCCCTCCTCACAAGTGTGTATTTTTTTCTAAATATATATATTTTTAATCTCGCTTTTAATATTTTCTCCACGATGGCAACAGCTGCCCAAATGCCGGATACAGAGGAGGACGCTGGAGGGGCAGGGCATGTGGGCTGAGAGAGAGAGG
>OMNZ01091613.1:0-20500 GCA_900303255.1 Lesueurigobius sanzi | reverse complement strand
ACTGAAGAATCTTTGCCTACAATTGTAATGTTGGTTTACAGAAAATTACAGCTGTTCGTTTACATTATTTGTTTGGTTCTCAAGGTAATACACCAATCAGAAAGCAGATGGAGACCCACATTTGTAAAGCCAGTATGCAGTAAACCTGAAGACTTGCTCTGATAAGCGCTTGCTTTACCTTGCTATAACTGTTGCAAGGGTCTAGATTAATTTTATTGTTCATTTATTTTGAATATGGTTCAAATTACATTTTGAAAAGGAGTAGAAGTTAGGCCTGGGCGATATGGCCAAAAAAATCTTATCACGATTTCGATTTTATCACAATTCATGTGTAAATTGTCTTTTAAAGGCGACTAAAGCCATCTGCCTCTTCTTGGATTTAGACCTGGAGTTGGTTTAGTCTTGGTTAAGGCCTGTTTTAGTCAGAGTTTCAGTTTTGACATGTTTCCCTCATGGTTTAGTCCAGGTTCAGTCCGTGATATTGTCTGATTTTAGACCTGGTTTAGACCTAGTTTTCTCCTAGTATAGTTCTGGTTTAATCCAGATTCAGTCCGTGATATTGTCTGATTTTAGACCTGGTTTAGACCTAGTTTTCTCCTAGTATAGTTCTGGTTTAATCCAGATTCAGTCCGTGATATTGTCTGATTTTAGACCTGGTTTAGACCTAGTTTTCTCCTAGTTTAGTTCTGGTTTAATCCTGACAGTAGAAGCAGTGAGTGGAGAGTATTTGAGTTCAGAGCTGTGTTAAACACAAAAACCACTGACTCACGATATGACGATGTTACCGAAAAAGCAGATCGTCATGGAATTTAGATCGCCAAGCCCTAGTAGAAGTACACAGCACTTATGTAAACTCACCCCCTTCTTTTTAAAATCACAAAAAACAAAACAAATGTACATAAAGCATTCATTCATAACAACACAGTTACACACATACCAAATGTTTTCACCAAAAGACAACCTTTATGCTACATTGTCTTAGATCCCTGTACATATGTAACCACTTTCTTTTTAATTTGTTCATTGAGGCTTTTCCACAGAACCAGTCCTCAAAAGGAGACGCACAATTCAAACTTTATTCTAAAACTGCACCAAAAACAAAGCATTTCTTTTCATGACAACCCACGAGCCAGTCCCACGAGGCATATGTTTTTGAGTCAACAAGGTATTTGTTGGTATTAATAATCCTATGGGTGGTATGGGAAGCCTGTATATTTGCTGCAATATAAAGGTCTGTTTTGTTGCTATTGTGCGGCGCGCTCTGATGCAGCAGGTGGAGTTTAGCTGAACAGAAGGTGAACACAGGGTGCTGCTCTGACTCAGGGCTGGACGCATTTTTCCAAAAGAGATTTACATCCACAACAACAGGGGCAGCTTCAGGTTTGGCCAAGTGAAATGTAAGACTTTTTAAAGACTTTTAATGCCATCATGGTATAAAAGATAAGATAGTTCTTTATTGATCTCACAATGGAGAAATTTACAGCTCTTAGGATAGGATCACCCAGGGGGAATGTGCTATCAGGAGAAAAAAGGTTTGCAAACAGTAGTAACAACACTGAAATAGGATAATAAACTAAATTTAAAACAAAAAAAAGTGTTTTTTAGCATCTATCAATAAAACTGTATAAACTGTATTAGAAAAAACATCTCTTATGTACACTGGATAAAAAATAAATAAGATAAGATAACTAATAAGTGACAATATTGGTTTGTTTAAATGCCGCTATTGGGCCAAAGAACACATCTTTTTGTAATTTATCTGAAACTGTAAATAAATTATATGTATTAAATATGTATAATGATAATAAAGATAAAATAAGTATGAGCAGAAGGTTATAATTGGAGAGTTTTAGGAAAGCAGGCTAAAAGTCTAAATATTTTATGCAATTCTATGTGGATGAAGTAATCTTTATCCAGCCTCAATATCAGGAAAATATGAGAAAATTAAAATGACTAAACCAGGTTTAACCACTTACTGAAGTATATTTGACAAAATAAGTAAATGTGACCAATTTTAACTGCATCGATCCAGCTTTTTTCCTTACGATACAGACACTTGGGATTTGAGTATCTACTGATACCCAATATCAACGGATACCATGAGAATTTCACAAAAGTACATTTGTAGATGACATTTATGTCAAGAAACTGGTTTTGTGAAAAAGTGACTAATATAAACAACTTCCAACATAATGCATTGCAAATATGTTGCATATATCAGTAATTCTAGCAAAAAAAAAAAAACACCTTTAGGTGTGACTCAGTCATATAGCTTCTGTTCCAGTCTTCATTGTTTGAAGCTTTGAACGATCAAAGGTAGTACTGTAAAACTACTTTGACATATGCATGTCCATATTCACTCAGATTAAGTTGGTTAAAGTATCAGTCCAGTATCCGATATTTGGCACGAGTACCCAATATTGTATTGTTCCCGGTATCAGCTCCGATATCCAATACCAGTATCGGATCTGTGCATCCCTAATTCTAACACAATAATGAAATAAAATGAATTTTGAGAGACCACTGCTCTCAAAATGGTTTACATTTTTGATAAATTGAACACTTTTAATGCCTCAAATTTGGCCTAATCAAATTTAGTACTTAAAAATGAAATTAAAAATAATAACCTGTGGCTACCCTTTACAACTGAAAAACAAACAAACAGACATAGAGTATTATATCGGATGTAACTTAATAAAACAAAACGTGAGAAAAAACTGATAGGAAAAAACGCTGTATTATTTCAAACTGATCTATAGTTGTTGTTGTTTCCTTGTGACCTCTTATGTTGTAAAAATGTATTAAAGTTCAACATTTCCTGATATTCTACGGCACATAATGCATTCAATATTTAATTACGATTCCCAGTGCCCTCGCAGCCTGCACAGATTGAAGCCCGAGGGAAATACTGACTTTTTACGGCTGTGCAATCAATCAGAATGTCATCAAAATTAGAACTTCGGTCAATCTCAATTATCATTATTTTTTGGCCCATAGGCTTTATTCGGCAGGACAGCACAGGGTGAAAGGTCATGGAGAGACCTTCAGCAAATAATAAGTAAGAGCACCAGGTTTGGAGTTTGGGAGAGTAATGGTATAGGCGTATTCTTGCAGAGGAACAAAGGGCTGACCGATATTGAAAATATTTTTGTGATATCATTGCTGTATTGGACTTCAAATAACACTACGTCAGGACCAAAGCAAGGCTAAAATAGAGCTAAATTAGGAAAATTATAACTAAAACTGAACTTTTGCATTTCATAAAGAGTTTGCAAAAAAAGACTTGAGTGATTTTGTGATATAATGCAGCCCTAGTGCAAGCATTACATTAAAAAGGTCTATTTTGTCGATGTTCATGAATCAAAATAGTACAAGCTACATTCATTTGTTTTTAATATGAAAAGAGTAACATTGAATTGAAAATAATGACCAAACGATTTGCCATATTGCCCATCCCTTGTGCGTATGTAAAGTGGCACATGTCAGGAGGCCAAACGTCTGTGCCTCGGACTCCTGCCAAGTTCACCAGTGCCATCGGGCCACATCTGACCCGGCCCTGATCTGACTCTGGAGGTTAAGCACGACGAGCTGCGGACCAACCACCTGTCCCAGCAGACTGAGCGCGGTTTAGGCATTTGCTCTGGATGCGTTATACACCATATGTTCAGTTCAGCTAGCACTACCACTGCTTTTCAGGAGCGCGAACAGCAAAGCGTGGATAATATACTTGTAAAAATGACCAATAGGACAAGTAATTTTGGTAATTGATTTATCGGACAATTATTACTTTGAATTTATCAGTTTTAAAAGGTTAAACTTAAAGGTAATATCTGCAGGATGCTCTTATGCAAGTTTCACAATATATGAAGATACCATTCCTCATTTGAAAGCTCAGAACTTCTAGAATTCAGTCTGGGATTGTTCAATTGTTCAATTGAGAGTCCTTTTATATTTATTTCCAAACTGGTTTTGACATAGGATCTGGCAACACTGTGGCTCATTCTGCTCTGAATAGGTAATGGATGGTCTTGAGTAGGGCTGAAACAACTAATAGATTAATCAACAACTAATCAATTGTAAAAAATAATCAACTATTTTAGTAATCGATTAATCGTTTTGATTTTTCACTCAGACAATAAAAGTTAGTATTTCTGATGAAAACCCAATCTCTTTAAAAGGTATGGTACTTTTTTTTCCACAGATCTGAGATAAACATGTCCAAATCCATCCATTAAAGCCATCATCAGGGACACCTCACATCCAGGACACTCCCTCTTCCAATTACTACCTTCAAGGAGCAGGCACAGGTCCATTAAGACCAGGACAAATAGATTAAAGAACAGTTTTTAAGTGCAGTTGCCACTGAATGCTGTCAAATGTGACCGACCATAGGCCTAATGTAACTGATGAGTGTGTGGATGTGTCATTTTAAAGAATTAATTGCCTTTTAACATTTTACATTTTTTTGGAATACACCAACTGGACTACAACATTTTCGTTGTACTTGTTGCAATGACAATAAAGATTATTCATTCAAATCTAATATTTACATGATTTGAAAGACTTTCATCTTTAACATTTATTATTTTGGTTCTCAATATACAGTACTAAACAATCAGGAAAGTGAAATGAGCCCCACACACTAGTGAAGTCTTCAGTATTTTAAGCTCAGCCACTGAATTCTGGATGTTCATAGCTTTCAAATGATGTATCCAACCCCTAAGAGAGAATCCTACACACATTGGGCCTCATTCACGAAACAAACTTAAGGTGGCCACACACTAGAGGATTTTTAATCTTTTGAGACTAAAGATCTGTGCAAAGACAACACACACTTAAGGACAGACATGAGGACACACATACACACACATGAGGAGTCGCACCACAGATCATGCCATGAGAGAAAGTAATTATTAAGACTAAAAATCTGGCTAAAAATCCTCTAGTGTGTGTCCAGCCTTACACACAAATTTGTTCTTAGGGCCTACTTAGGAACATTTTTGGCATTCACAAAATTTGTTCTTAGCTGAAGGAGTTCTTCTGGAAGAACAAATCCTAAGAACAGTCAGGAGGACTCTTACACACAAAAAAACTGCAGTTTTAGAATATTATCACAGTCAAAATGGACCCAAAAATTCTCAGTCTTTCACAGCACGAGTAACTTTTTTCTAAAAATTATTTCACTTAAAAATATATTTTTTGAGATAATGGAAGTGATCAGAGGTGGTATAGAGCAGAGATAGTTAGTGTAGACTTTCACAGCTGAGGGCTGCAGCTCGTTAGTTGTTAACTGTTATGACAGTATACCACAGAAGCCTTGTGTTAGCTTGTTAATTTAGGACTTTTTAAGACCCTGCATACACCCTGACTTTATACAATTCAGCGCGATATTGAAAAAGTGGGACATCATGTAAATTAGTGGGACAGAGTGATAAAGATCTGTGCTGCTGTACAACCAAAGGAAGGACAGGTGCTCGCCCTAACGGCGTTGTTAGCTCTTGCTCCAAAATGCAAATGTGATCTAATCAGAATGCAGTTGCTCATAGGGCTGGACACCGTCCATTATTTTGTTATTAGTAGATTAACATAGAGCTGTGTCACTGTTGATTGAAATTTAACAAAATTGAAATCTCAACTTGGTCAATCTCACTTTCATCTGTAATTTCCTGGATTTGATTGTGTCATAGAGAAACTGTCGTCCAGCTCATAAACCATCACTGTTACCATTCTGCTCTCAACAAGTGTTCTTTACTGAGCCATGGATTCAATAGCATGCTGATAGCTGAAAGTGAAAGCTTGTTTTCAGTTAAATAATCTGTAATTCCCACTACTTCCTTCAGGGTGCGCTCTAGACCATTTGGAGATTCAGACCAGCCCAGTCTCTCACTCCTTAAAGTGCATATGACAGTTTCAATTCTTTTGTAATTTTGACTTAGTTTGATGGATCAATTCAATGAAGAGGCGTTTTAATGGACAAGGGCACAGGAAGTGACCTACTGCACGTAGAGGTAAACTATCCACATAGAAATCATGGAAATGCCCTTAGTCTGTTGCACCAAATACATACGCCGAGCTAGCTTAAACTTCCCAGACGTAATTGAACATTATCGCCCCATTCAAATGAATGGTGAAACCAGTCCTTACAGTATACAGTATACAATATACAGTATACAGTATACAGTATACAGTATAGCATGGCAAGGTATGGCATGTCCTTTTTATGATATTTATATAATTTGTGTGATTTTCCTTTTATGAACATATTATAAGAGGAGGTTTAGGGGGCATTGGACGCGTCCGTCCCTCAAGAAAGCAGAAAACTGAACTGAACTGATTTAGCATTTAGCTCAGAGATACTTTTACACACTATTTCTAATCTTAAGTCAAATTTCAAAAGGTCTGTTCATACAGCAATTGTTTTTAATGAGGCTTTGACGCCACACAAATGTGGTCTATGGGTTGACAGCAGCTGAAAACATCCAGGTAATACATAAATTGCAATGTTTGATGGCTAATGCTAACAGCTATAGATCCTTTCATCGTCTCAAATGTCATTCCTCTTGTTCTTGCTCCTTAAGCCATAACAGGACGACATTTTTTAGTTGTAGTTTTACACTTATAATCGCTAGTTTTAGTTTAATCTTAATTCTCTTGCTCACTTCCTGCCTCCAGCTGATGTCACGGATGATGTAAGCAGCGAAAGGGTCTATACATTAATACATTGAGCAGGCTAACAAATTCTGAAAAGTATACCAGAGAAGCCGGCTTGCCCTCCGTTAGCATTCTCCTATTTATTTCTATGAACTATTCATAACTGTTGCCATGACGACCATATTATATCAATGAAAAATGAGTTACTATCTATGCCAGAGACACAAAAACCTTTATAAAAATATATTTTCCCACAATGCTGAACTATCCCAAAAAATGCTTTTACGCCTCAATTATGAATGATGTCCACTTTAAAAGGCAAGAATTCTGACCTTTCCACCACCTCGACATTAAACAGTATTCACTTAAGAATGTTATGCCGGGCCCAATAATTGCACAGCCTTTCCACTGTGTATAACCAAAATCTGACGGACAAGTGACACAAAATGATTTAAGAAAAAGAAATGGATCAACTTGGAACGGCTCTCACATGCACAGACTCAGGTAGGTGCGAATGACACAGAGGAAAGACAGGGGAGGTGCGTGGGAGGACACACTTCCTCTGAGACTATAAAACCCTTTTGAACAGCGCCAACGCCACGAGAAAAAGCCTGTTGTGAAACGCAGAGCCATCGCGCACCGCTGTTTACAATGAGCTGTGCAACGGAGCAGATAGGAAACTCAAATGGGCCCGGCTTCAAATTGACCATATCTGTGCTCGCTCAGTCCCACTGCCCAGTTGTAACATGGCATTTAGTCTGCAACATGAGTCATTTTGGTTTGTTTATCTTTAAAAAAAAAAAAAAAAAGGCTTAATTGTCGGGCTGCACATTATGAGAAAAAGATGTGTGATATTTGATAACCGTCTGGAAAATAGCGCTAATAATATAACTGATTTACTCACCAGGGAGATGCAAAATCAAATACAATCACAACAAAAATGTATATCTCGATCTTTTGGGGGACTTTCTTGTGTATTAATGTATTATTTGGATAGCTGGGTCGTCAAAAAGATAATTGTCTTGAATAAATTGCGAAAGCGCAGAAAAAAGGACACCATGTATATTTATTTAATATTTTTCAGCAGCGGTTTTTGCAGCTTTTTTAGTTGTGGTTAAAAGTATTTCATAGAATATGAATGAGAACGCAAAAACCTTTATTTCACTCATGGAGTGCGTGTACATGCGCTTGAGTATCCTGGTTATTAACAGGAATTTTATGTATCCTGGTTTTGTCTGTGTCCATGCAAACACAATATCCTCCTTTCAGTTTTCTGGATGAGCCAGTATCCAGGTTATTAGAAACCAGGATATCCCTACAGTATCCAGGATATTGGGTCAGAGTATCCTGGTTTCTCATCGCTGCTGACGCATTGAACATGTGCGAACTACAGCGACAAATATGGCAGGAATTTTTTTTATAGGAACTTTTATATCTTCTCAAAATAAAAAAAACAGCAGGTTTCTTTATATAGCAGCAGGACCAGGATATTTGTCACGAGCCCCGCCCCGCTCTGGAGCCTAAATATCCAGGATACTGTTGTTACCCATGTAAACAGGAATATGAGTTTCCAGGTTTCTCAGAGCGCATGTAAACATCATATTCAGAATACTGCCATAACCAGGATATGATGAATAACCAGGATACTCGAGCACATGTACACTCACTCATGGTTAGTGGTTGCATGAAGCCATTTATTGTCAAAACACAATTTATTTTTTGTTTGTTTACATTTTTCAACTAGAAACTCACCAAATGTCCCTGATCAAAGGTTTACATATTGTGGATCTTGAAACCAACAAGATTTTTTCCTGAGAGTCCAATTTTGTCAGAGAGTCCTGTATTTCAGCTGAAGTGAGTTTTTCTTTGCTCCTGAACAATTTTCCTGGCAGTTGTTGAAGGTCATGTAAACGTTAGATCAGGGACAGTTGAGTAGTTTCTGTTTCATTATGATTTCAAAAGAGTAAACTCAGTTCTTTGACAATAAATGGCTTCACACAACCACTAACCATGAGTGGAAAAACATAATTTTGTGTTATCATTCATATTCTCTGAAAAATGGCCAAAAGATTAAAAGGGTATGTAAACTTATGAGCACAAATGTATTGCCCACTTCTAATACATTCTGTTTAAACAATACCAATGTCAGCACTAAGACTGAATCAGTACCAAAACAGGCAAAGTTTGAATTAAAATAGAAAGATCAGGACTAAAACCAAGCATTTGCAATAATTTACAATATAAAACATATTACTTTTAGGCTGTAAGCAAAATAACAAAGAGTAAATGAGTTATATGGAAGATCTCAGAGATATTATGGTCTTCTTATGGATATTGCTCCTAATATTGCGATAACAATAATTTGGCAATATACAGAACAACCCAAACTAAATGCTACAAGAACTAAAAAGCAAGGGCTTCTCGTTCCTCTAAGAACAGTAGTATCTCCAGTTAATTATTTGTGTTTTAAATAATTTTACAAAAATAAATAAAAAACACAAAGGTCTTTAGATTCAAATGACTGGAGATGACAAAAAACAACAGCAATCCATGGCAATGTCGAATGAGATCTTAAACATTTCCTCATTCGATACATGTTGATACATGACATTAGCTAAATTAACAAAATATAAAAGAAATATGGTTCTTACCTGACACTTTTATCAAAGACTTTTGTGCGAAAAACTTCCTCCTGATCCAGGCTTATGGTGCAGAATGTACAGAGATCCCTTTGACGATTTGGTCCAGAGACAGGAGCCAGATTCTTAGCTTCACCTGTCAGGGAAATGAAAAATGTTAGTCTTTGCAAGTTTGTCAAGGCTTCCCAGGTGTAATTTAGCAAGACTATCTAATGTTAAATTAAAATATGACAATACACTGGACAGGCATTAGTTTCAATTGTTTTTGTTGATAATATAGGTAGCCTAGCGTTCACGTTACACAAATTTCAGTTGGAGCAGGCACCAAACAACTCTATTGGAGAGAAACAGTTTTTGAAAAGTATTTACAAAATACTGATCATTATTTGATAGTGATTGGATGCACAAACCTGCTTTATTATGCTTATGGCAACATCACGCACATGTTTTTGAATATTGTCACCACTTTTAAACACCTTTATGAGAAAATAATTAGACATTAGTTCATATGTGCTGACAGAGAAGACACTTAACTTTGGGACGGTTTTTGTTTCATATGGATTGGCCCAGGAATTACAGAGAAATTAGCAATAAAATCAGCATTTTGAAAGTTACCATAGTTACCAGTATAGAATTTTCAGCTGCCCTCCACCTCAGTGTTAAACTATAGGCTCTTTAGCATGTTGTGATGTCACTTGAACGCAACTTATTCAAGTCCTACAAATATATTCATTGAAATTGTCAATTTTCTTTCAATATCGTTATTCATTTTACTCTTTGTAACAAATACCTAAGACATTTTACTCCCAATTATATTAACATTAGGATCGCAAGTGCCCCAATAGTCTCAACAGATAATTATGGGAAACACTGAATTACATGGGAAGTGGAAATTGAAAGCAAAACTTTATGTATTGTGACACATAATTTAGTTTCATATTGTGTAATAATATGTTTTTTGCCCTTAATAAGTAGCTCTTGCCACTTATTAAGACAGGTGACGGTTGCGGATGTAGCTCAAGTCGACACGGGGCTCATCTGCGGTTAACAACACGAAACACTGACTTCCTCTGAAAAAACCAACAGTGACGGACGGACCCGGCGCTGATTCACAAATGACAAGCGCCTTTGCAGCACACGCCATTCACACAATTTCCCGTCGACCACTGTACTGTACGTGCGTAAGCCCAGGATCCTCTGCTCACACCTTGGACCTCTGCGCGCAGTGTAAACAAAAATAGCGTCTCAGGAGGTTAAAAAGTTAATCCTCAAACATCAACAGAATCCTGATGACATCTTTACAATGAGTCACAGATTTAGACCCGTGGATTAGCAGGGCATACACTGGGCTAAATTGGTCTCTCTGGAAAGGTAGCCCTAAGCCAGCCAAGCCAAGGCTCCTAGTTAGAGAAAAACGCCAACGCATAGATCAGCTTTTCAAAAATACTATAAAGAAGAGGATCGGGGCATTAGCGAAACAGAGGAACAGCAAAGTTGAGCCTGGACCACAATAGAGAGGATACAGAGAAGAACAGAAAATGTTGTTTGAAAGATCATCACTGACACAAAACCAACAAAAAGCTTCAAAGAACATTTGTGAAAAATGTATTGAGAAAGATGAATAAGTAGTATCCACTTTGCTAATTCATTTTCTTTTCAAGCAGCCAATAGAATAACCAAAGCTACAAATGTTCACATGCAGATTGTCAGCAAATGTCCAATGATTTGCAAAATTATCACTTGATTATTGATATTCAGAAAGCCCCGGAAATATTCATTTAGACATATAAATTTTTACACATTCATTTCCACCCTTAGACCTCAATGACCTACCAACGGTATTTCAACACTAAACATAAGAGTCACTCGGACCAAATCATGTTTATGCTTCCTGGTGCAATATTTACGGTCTTTTCCCTCCATTAAATACAATAATGAGTGCAAAGGTTAACTGTGTTTTAGGGGTAGTGTTGCCATAATACTAAAAAATCTAACTTGATGCTACAGTAAGAAATAACTCAACAATCAATAGAGAGTTTGATACCAAAATGCAAGAATGTAAGGTAGCTTGACATAGCCAATATACATAATTGTATTTTTAACAGAATGCCTAGTTTCTTACAGTTTCTGCGAAATACCAGGACCAGGACCATTCTGAACGACTGAATAATACTAGCTAATTTAGTAAAGACAGCAAGCAAAGTTTGGTGCCTTTGCAAATGTGTATCCAGTTACTAAGCTTCTAGTTTTTGTATCGATTTAGTATCATGATTATTTTGACAACCCAAGGGCTAAATCAGAAACAAAACAAAACATTTCACAGAGTGGCACCTTCATTAATACAGGCGGCTAGAGAGGAAAAGGACAAAGTGTGAACGAGGAAGAGTGGAGTTTCGTAAGACTGCAGTGAGTTACATGCCATGATAGTTCCTCTATTTTGTTCTGCTTACTGCTTTCTCATTAAATTATGGTAGTGTAAATGACATTTGCGTACATATGTACCTTTCATACCTAGAAATCTTTACTCTGGTGGTGCACGTTCACGACTAATAAGGGAAATCAAAACTGAAGGTGAAGGAAAATGTTGAAACAAATGTCAAGATTTTTGCCAGTGCAAGTACATATCCAGGTATACCTATTTATTATAAAATATTTCCTGTTATAATTAATGTACAACAATTTCATATTTCCCGCCTTATAGACATATAAAATAGTCCTTAGACACAAGTGAGTTATTATTATTTTTAAATATTATATGCAAATTGTGCAATAACATTTACACTTTGTTATCAAATGTGTTGGAGACTGTCTCGTACAAACATGGCACTATGGTTCTACATGACATGAATGAATGCTGGTGTGTGTTATTGAATCATGTGCGATTTCCAAATGCCTTCAGTGAGTAAAGGCAGTGGTAATTGAACTGTTATGACAGTATACCACAGAAGCCTTGTCTTAGCTAGCCTGCTCTGCCATCACCAAGCTTAGGCTTCCCCACTGGGTTAGGTTTCACACACAATATTGACTAAAACGTACGGTCATGTTGCATTTTAGCTACATTTTCGCCTGGGCATGAAATCGGGCTGTGGCTCAGCCCTGCACGATGAATGAAGCCATTCACAACACGCTAGCGGGTGTTAGCACGCTAGGCTAACCTGCCTTCACTACCAGCAGCAGCCCCGACCAGAAGAACGGGTGCCTCCACACAGAGCTGCCGCCGCGCCCCTCCGGGCAGCCAGCACACCTCTCCACCCCACACGCCGGTTACCTGCACCGTCAACTTACAGATCTTCCCCCGCAGACTCTGTAAAATCCGTATCTTGGCGTCGTCTTCTTCCGCCATGGTCAGCGCTGAGTCCCGGTGTGTTCAGTGCTGGTTTGTCATGTCCCTGTGTGAATGCAGGCAGCAGCGCGGAGGAGAGCCAGCCCCACTGCCGCGTCACATCAGCCCCTCCGCTCGGCTGCTGGTCCCTTCACACTCTGGGCAGGAGAACAGGGCAGGCTACAGCTCTTCACACCGCCTGCCTCTGATGGTAGGAGTTTAAGGGCTTTAACTCTTAGTGGTGTTGCTTATTATACAGTTATGTAACGCTGTGGTCAGTGCGCAGGCTGCATGCTCACATTAGCGTGCTAATATACATGGCAGCTGTCTAAAAGTTAGCCACAAAAAGTTGATCAGATCTTTGTCTAATATTCACTGGGGACTTTATACTTGCTTTTTATTTCAAATATATAATTTCATATCGTGATGATTATGTATATTTCACTTAGTTCTAAAGTTTTGGACATTGACACATTTATGCTTTCTCTTTCACGGGCAGTTTTTCATTCGCATGATCACATCTGAAGACAGGTACTGAATGGTGTATTGTGTACTTGTTATAATCTAGCACACACTAGTGGACACTATCTGTTGCTGTTGTTATTACAGTGCTATAACTTCTATTATGACCAAACTAGTGAATGCATTTTTTCCAGATGTTTTTCTTTTGCTCACTGAACCTCTCCAACATCTGGAAAGTAATGCAGAATACAGATGTGTGTGCAAGTGAAATGAATCAGGATGGACATTTCAGATGCTGGTTCACAACAGCATACAGAAGGCTGTGGTATCAACTTTTATTTAAATAGCTATAATGTTGCATTACAAACAGCAATCATTAAATATTAAACAAATTTTAGTAACTTCATTTTCAGTGGTTGTATTAGAAAGTACATAACAAAGTTTGTTTTAATTATTATTCTTGAAACTGAAATATTAACAGTTTGAACAGCATATTTTACATAAAGTGCAATTTACAGTCAGCAGATTAGCTAAAAATGTGCAATTTATACAGTTCTCAGGGTTACAATAAATTAATATTGTAAAAGAAAAGCTTGTTGTGCATACAAGAAAGCTATATGCATAGACATTACAACGTTTCTGCGTGTGTTAGGAAGGCCTAAGTTTTCAAAAATCAAAAGAAAGGAGGTGGAAGAAAAACACTGTAGGACTTGCAAAATTGATCAAATATCTTCACTGACTGGTTCTTCTTTACACACCCACTTTTCTGGCCGGTGCTTTGAACTGGCTGCATCTTTAGCCTCGCCTCTCCATAACAGTTTCTTAGATGTTATAAAACCGTTGTTAAATTCTGACCAACTGTCCTTGCCATCCTTATTTTTAAACCTCTTTTTTGGAGTCAGGTGCATATAATCTTTTGAATGTGGGTCTTCAGTTCTGTTTTTACTCTTTTTATGCTTGATCTTTGGGGTCGTCTGGGAAAACTGTGGCTCGACACCAGGCGAGAGTGGACTTTTGACATTTGAATATGGGTCGTCTTCGTAAGTGGACATGGAATCCGTGTCCTCCGATTTAGGTTTGTCTATTGCATAATTTTCCTCCTCGCTTTTTATATTAATGTTGTCATGGTTGTCACTGTCCTCTGCTTTCATAACATCTTGCCTATTTTCTTCAGTTTGATTTGCTGAATATTTAGGTGAAAACCCTTCATATTGGAACTCACTGTCATTCGATGAATTCTGATGTTTCTTTTCATGACTCTTCTTGGTTGCCAGGTAGAGAAAACGCTGCGGACAGAAGGAGCAGCGGTACTTCTTCTCCATCCCGGGACTTCGCGGCTGGCTGTCGAAACACGATCCATTCTCCATGCACTTCTTGCAGACATAATCTCCGCCGGCGGGGACTTCACCTGGAGGACCCTGTTTCCCGCAGGTTCGACAGAAACACGGGTGAGAACCGATGATATGCGCTCTCAGGCCGTTCTCGGTTATAAACGAGCTATCGCAAATGTCGCAGTTGTATCTTAGAAGGCTTCGCTTCAGCTCCCCGTTCTCGGTTGAGGAGCGTTCTTCTGACCCCCAGCTACTTTTGCCCACCTCTGGGTCGATAAGCCCGCTGTACATGTGTTTGCTAATCTTGATTTTCTTTTTCTTCTTTTTGGTTTTGTAAGAATAGTACGGGCGCCAAGGCATATCATTTACATCTTCTTCAATGGCGGGAGCGTCCTGTCTGAGCCTTTGCTGGGGACTTGTGTCTAGACCAGATTTCTCTACCTGACCAAATTCGTTTATTCTTCTTTTCTTTTTAGGAAAGAGCTTTGAGCCCTTGATTCGGCGCCGGATGATGGCTTCGTTGCCTATTTTGACAGTGATCTGACACAGCGGGAGCGGGTCCCCACCGAGACACGCAGGTTTGGCGATGTACGTCTCCGTCTTTTCGTTTCTGCCGTGAAGGAGATCGTCCGGCCCTGACTCTAGCAACTCCCTGGTCATATCCTCAACTCTTTTCGCCGAGGCAGACAGTTCGCTCAGCTTTTTGACATTGTTCAAAGAGTTGATGAGTAAACTAGATGGATCTGTAGACGTTAAAGGGAGAGTGCTGCCAAATCTCAAGAGCGGAGTGTTGTTTTCCTTTTCTGTGTTTTTGTTAAGCATTTCCGATTCGTTGCTTTGGCCGATACCCTGGTCACATGGTTTGTCGACAGTGATATGTGGAACAATTGGTGCCATGGTCTTTGTTGTGACCATGAATGTCAAAGGGAGTGATGCATTGTGGGGGTTTTCCTCTAATGAAGGCAGAAGTGTGTTATTATCTTGCGTACCCTGCTCTCCTGTTTCACCATTTGCAGAATATGTGTTACTGTACGTCTTATAGCGAGTTTTACGGAATTTCATGGGCAACAGTCTGTAAAGTTTGATTGGATAAACGCTGGCTTTGAGTCCACCGTTGGCTGATTTCTTTTTCACTGCCAGACTGGGGTCAATGCCATGGAATGACTTCTGATGGTTCTTTAAGATATAGTATGTCATGAATGTTTCTAGACAAAAAATGCACTGATAGCGCCTCTCGCCCGTGTGCCAGATTTCATGCTTGGTTCTGTACTCTGCCAACGCAAACACTTTGTTGCAGTAATGGCACGGATAGGCTCTTTGCCAGGAATGTACGTTTTCATGCCGCTTCAGACTAGAGAGCGTCTCATAAACTCTTTTACACATGCTGCAGTTGTATCTCCTCTGATTGGCGCTTGGCATTATTGTCTTTTCTGTTTTTAATGGTTCTGGATGGTCTGTACTGTCTAAATCTGGGGGGTCAGTGGGGAGGCCAGGGGAGGGGAGTTCTCGCATAACATTCTCTTCATTTGACTGATTTTCTAAACATGATTCGTCTTCGTTGGGCATCGTCTGTGTAATGTGTTTGGGTGGGCCTCTCATAGCTTTAGGACAGACTTGCTCATGGTTGCGAAGCCGTTTAAGGTGTATAAATTTTCTGTGACAAAACTTACAAAATAAATGACTAACAAAGCGTTTCTTATGGATCGTTTTGTGTATGGCAAGAAGGGCTTGGTTTGTGAAGAGCTCTGGACAGTGGTTACAACTGTAGACGGAAATGCTTTCTTCAGTTTGAGGGGAAAGTGTAGGTGGACCCAGCTCATTTGAGGCGTCATCGACATCCATGGGTGGTCCAGAGTCGAAAGTCTTGTCAGTGTTGGCTACTGAAATAAGTGGGGGTGGTGTCAGCACTGTAGCAGGTGCCACGGTACCACCACTATCTAATGTTTGAGCTGTTGTACTTGCGTTATCTGTGTGCGATTCGACTGGCGTGGGAAGGATACTTTTGCCCAAAGTGCCTCTCAACCTGTGGCGCTTTTTAAGAGGGCCTGCATTCCGATACATGAGTTGCTTTGACTGTGATATGGAGAGCTTACAAAGCTTCTTGTCCCTTTGGCTGTTATCTGCAGCATCTGCAGTGTGGCTGACTGCGTATGAGTGCTCTGAAAGTGCGTGGGTGGTCTCATTGCTAACACTGAAGCATGAGGTCGCAGGGCAGCTTGACGGGAGCTGTCCCACGTCAGGTGACTGCCTCTCCCCACTGGGCTGTCCCAAAGGAGTGAACGGATCATTTCCGGGACACACCTCAGTCATGGAGAAAGCATTGGTGATTCTCGGGCCTCTGTCTAAGTCATCAGGCCTGGGAAGCTCCTTCTTTGTTATTTTAGGCACTGACACTCTACTGGAGTCTGTATGTCTCACAGAGTCATTCTGAAAGTTTGAAATCATGCTTAAGTGCTGTGTGTTTTGTTCTGCAAATTTTTCTAAAAATGGAATTCCAAGTCTTTTCCCCGCAGCCAATAGACTGTCTGCATTCTCTGCACCACATGATGTTACCTTTGAGCAGTACATAAAGTTGAGAATATTTGCGAATACCTCTGATTTTAGATCCATCAACTCCAGTACTTGGCCTGAGTTCCAAGTTCCAGGCGCTGTAAGTGCATTCTTGAAATAGCCACTACTGGCTGCAAGGATGTTTTTGTGTGCTTGAAACTTCACATCTTCCACCACTATTGTAACATCACAGAAAAGTCCCTGTGAGCGCTGCTCATTCAGTTTACTGAGCACAGTCTGAGGATGAGCACTATCCATGAGGTGTTGAGTACATGGAGAGGCCACAGTCATCTGTAACAGATACGAGAGAAAACAGTTATTTTATTGAATCCACATACAACCATAGCTTTTAAAACAGCTGACAATGATTTCTATTCAAAAATGTATCACTAAAATGTTATTAAATGTCTAAACACTAGATGGCAGTGATGCTCTAACAGAGACAATGAGCTGTCAACAGTGCTGTGTGGGCATTAAAATGTGTGCACAAGGCAGGACATCCTGTTCTTTTAAAACATGTAACCCTTTAGTCTCAATACAAAATATAAATCTCTGTTAATTTTTTTATTTTTTTTTAGAGGGCACATGTTTCCCTGCTAATCCTATATTAATGCACATATACAGTACTTCTGTTATCTACGCCCTAAATATGATGATGGTTCAGTCACAGAGGATGTCTCAGAGCGTGACACGTTGTCTGCGCTGTAGCTTATCTACATTGACTCATTAAGTGCTGACTACTAAACACTGAGCTAGCCCTAGTGATAGATGACTCATCACCCGCCTCACCTACTGAGCTAGAGGTCACTGGTTGAATCATATCACGGATTACCGTTAGCAGCAACTGTGTAATCGAGTGTAAAACAATATTTATTTGAATTATGGAATCGATAATGTGTTTTCTTTGTTGAACATTATCAACCTTTTCAACATGGCAGCCTGTCGAAGCTCTATTCATACAGTGTTGCTGAAAACGCAAGCCCTTCTTCCTCTGACAGGCCTCTGTTGTCATGGCAACATGCTATGGCGCAGTACTTATTGGCATTCAGCAGGATAGCATGTCTGCTAGTGCTAGCTGCACGGTTATTTGGTCACTTGTGTTTCCAAACTATGTGGTCTGTTAGAGGCCTAGGCTGCAGTCTGTACGTGGCTTTTTACATAGTTATGATACTCCCTGTAGATTGCTCCTTATGGAACATTTAATTATGGACGATTAGCAACTGATTCCGAGGTGCTTTCATGGCTCTTTTTAAGATTTTGTGATTAAACCAATTTGGCCTACTGTCTGTATATGCTTAGCGGAAAATTAGAAAATTTTGAAATTGCTATGCACCCTTTTCTACTGCCACACCCAGCCACATGTACATTACTTTTAGATCGCATATGACTTTCCTTCCTCTGGCAATACATAAAAGCCCCACAAGCCAAACCACAGACCAAGTATCATGGTCTCTACCCTAAGCAAACTGTCTTCTGAAACAAAGAGCGAAAACTCATAGCAAAAGCCACCATGCACCACCTGCAAAATGTACTTCCGGAACAAAACGGGCTGATAAAATTGAACCATATCACGCTAAACATACCTTAGTAAATCTGAGAGAATGGTGCAGAGCGAAGAGGAAAAGGCGTGAAGCAGTATCCTTTCGCTATAGCCCTCTGTATAGTATACTCGCTATACTTGAAAAACACGATTTGGTGAGAGCCAAAAAAGGCGAAAGTATTTTTCCCTGTGATGGTCGATAAACAGAAGACAAGTCCAAAGCTGACGTCTTTTCTTTCTCTCCCTCCCTCTCAGCGCAGATGACTCCTAGCTCCGATGTCCTTTTCCTCCATGCATGAAGCCGACCGTGGTCCTGGGCTAAAACTGCCCTGCCCTACTTTGGCTGTCCTTTTCATGTCCTAGCGGAGTAAAAATACGCTTCGTACAGCATGCACCGGATTTAACATGGCTCTATATTCTAAGTATTCAATGCACAGGCGATGAGCAGGAAACGGCAACTTTTATTAAGCGTGCCAGGGCGTTGTGTGCAGAGCGGAGAGATGCAGCGCGCTACATCACACACCAGCTCTGTGCCCAATTGAACTGCCACCCTCCAAATGCTCCACAGTGCACAAAATCCTCCGAAATTCCGATATAGAAACAAATGGGTCTGGCTTCATCAAAACAATGCCTTTTGTGGTGCATCTGCATACTCTAACAACTGCTCTATGCTCCACAGAGAACCTCCATCATCGCCACAGCCATGTTACACAATGCATTTCGTCTTCTACATTCTACATTATGGATGGCATCGCCCTGGTATGTATTCTCCAGCAAGTGTCACATGCGTGCGTTTTGGGTTTTTTTTTTGTCTCGTGTGTAGCGATCACGCAAATGGGGGGACACACACACGGGAATCGGGATGCTGTTTTTTTTTTTTTTTTTTTACCTAGAGCGAGGAGCCGGAGTGATGTAAAAGCGGCGGCAGATGCGTCAGCGGCACTGCAGACGGAGGGGAGGGGGAGGGGAGGGAGCTAAAGCCGACATGGCACAGCGAGAATTCAGGCAGGCTTCTGTAGACACACACAAACAGCACTTTTATTGACACGAAAAACACGCGCCCGGGACTGATCTGTGCGCTGGCCTACTTTGTGTTACGCGTGGCGTTTAGGGGTGTGTGATTTTGGAGGAAAAATATGGGTTACTAACTGCGGTAGTAGGATAGTATTGTTTTGGGATTGGGATAAGATTCATGATCACCCATTCACTGTGCGCGTTTTAAAGAACTTCAGAATCATTAACATAAAAATCATCTAATGCAAGAATTATGCATTTGAGAACTTGTTTGCATCTAAACTACAGAGTCGTTAGGTTCCTTTAAAAAAAATGTATAATTGAAAAGGGGAATGTATTTACATTTTGTCATAGTTAGGGCTGGGTACCGTTAACCGATACCAGTACGGTATCGAAAAAATAATGAAGGTACTACCGGTATCAAAAAATAAATTGGTACCGAAAACAGGTACCGAATTTTTTTTTATCTACCATTTTTCTCTTCATGGTGGGTCTGAGACTGCACTAAAGAAAGGGCTAAGGTGTTTCAGCTCAAATAAATGATAAAAACACTAAAAGAAACACTATTTTATAGAATAAATTACCATTATTGTTCTGTTTTATGGTTCTACAACAAAACAAAAAATCAAGCACGAGGATAAATTACTCTATTTCAGAATATTAGTGTTGTTTAGAGGAGTTTTGACTAGATTACACATATTTACTACTGTCATCTAGATTATTTGGTTTATTTCATGACAATTTTTACTGATTCTAAGGTAATCTCACTTGAATTAGGAAATTAAAACGGCCAAAAGACTTAATTAATTTAAATAAAAAAGGAAATAAGTAGAAATCTATTGAAGCAAGTCAAAACAAGTGGTTAGAATTAGGTCAAATGAGAGATTAAATCTTAACTCAAAACAGCTCAAATTTAGAAAAATAAGATAAACTTCTAGATATTTACTTTTTTGTGTAGAAGAAGAGCTTTATTTATATAGCGCCTTTCACA
>OMNZ01091612.1:12077-23753 GCA_900303255.1 Lesueurigobius sanzi | reverse complement strand
TTAATAACTTTTTTGGCATTCACAAAATTTGTTCTTGGCTGAAAGAGTTTTTCTGGAAGACCAAATCCTAAGAACAGTCAGGAGGACTTGTACGCACAGTAAATCTGCAGTTTTAGAATATTATCAGTCAAAATGGACCCAAAAATTACACAGCCTTTCTCAGCATGAGTAACATTTTTCAAAAAATTATTTCATTTAAAAATATATTTTTTGAGAGAATGAAAGTGATCAGAGGTGGTTTAGAGCAGTTGGAATACACCAACTGGACTTACAATTTCGTTGTACTTGTTGCAATGACTGATGAAAGATTATTCATTCATTCATATTCATAATTAGTCTGAATCAGACTTTTACAGCTGAGGGCTGCAGCTCATTAGTTGCTGCTCTGCTCCACACCTGTTATAATCAGAGTACTGCCTCGCGCTCTTGTCGTGCCCATATATGGAGGTTTAGAGGGCGTGTCTTTATATTTCCATAGTCAATATAATGTAAATGTCCTGATAATGAGGGGAGTGGTGTTCTTAGTGTCACGTTTATGAATTTGGGGCATCTCTCTTTAAGAAGAGTTTTGTTTTCTTTAGAACGCTTCGTGAATCAGAGCTAAGTTTTTTCCTAAGTTGTACTTAAGAACTTTTTCTTAAGAAAATGTTCATGAATGAGGCCCAATGAGCTTCACAATGTAGTCACCAGAAATGGTTTTCAGTTCACAGTCTGCTGAAAACCATTTCAGGTCATGACCTAATGAAGCTCAATGAGAAAATGCCAAAAGATAAAAGAGCAAAAAAAAAGTGGACAGGGCTATTTAAAATGTAGAATATAAGTGAGTGATTTCACCGTTTTTAATTTCCTACAGAATTCCATGTGTTTATTCATAGTTTAATGCCTTCAATGAGAATCATACAATGGAAATAGTCTTGAAAACAAAATAAAAAGTGACTTAAGAGCGGTAGTGTATGTTAAGACTTTGCCTGTAGTGCTTTCTGTTGACCAGCTGCATCTCTCAGGTCTCAGGTCTGTGTTTGATATCTGGATGTTACCGTGTCATCGCAGGCTGGATACGAGCTGTTGTCTGTGGACGGGGAGAGCCTCCACGGAGCCACCCACCAGCACGCGGTCAACGTCATACGCAGATCCTTCAGCAACAAGGCCAAAGACCCCATGATTTTTGTGGTGAAGGTGCCTCGGGGCCCCAGCACCCCCAAGAGCCCCCGGAGACCAGCCGACTGACCCCTGAGTGACTTTGACCGGCTCTGCGGCAAAAAGGACACCCAAAGGTGCAATGGGACATTAGGGAGGAGGATGGATGGGCCCCAGGGGAGGACAGCTATCACAGGAACAAATGGATTATACTTTTTTATGAATGAACAGGCTTTTTTAGTTCTTGCAGTATTTTAAAGTATTGTATACACAGATTTTTTTTTCTACTATTTGGAGGTTTTGTGACAATATACAGTATCTGTACAATAAGATAAGGTTTTTTATTATTATCATCTTCGTGTTATGGTATAGTATTTCCTCATAAACCGCTTAGCCATCCTAAAACATTTTCAACTATTTTACCAATAAAGTTGACATTTTGGAATTGGGAGAAGCAAGACACTGGGTAGAAAAAACAGTGGAGGCGCTGACCTCAGCTCTGATGCACTTTTAATACATTGCAAGTTTGTGATTGATTGTTGGAAAAGGGCTAAGACTTTATTTTGCCAGGTTGACTATACCGTTCAGGAAAGGTGAGATTGCAGATGCTCTTCCATGACCAGATACTAACTCAGAATAGAGGATAAAGAAGATCCGAGGCTCTCTGACTTATACAATAAAAGTCCTTTATTTAGACATGCCAACGAGTTTGGACCCAGCGTGGTCTTCTTTAGGGCATACGACCTGTATGAATGTCTTATAGTTTAGCAGCTCAGGCTCTTCTCAAATGTCACTGCTTCATGTTAAAAATGTGCATTGTGTGAACTGGACTTCCTTCGCAGTCTCAATGGTTTAATCATACAGCCGAAGCCGACACTAAAGCTGGGGACACACTTGAGGAGTTCAACTTCATGTTATGCTCCCTGCAGCCCGGTGGTCCCAGCCAACGCTCCGGTCACACAAATCCTAACAGGAAACAGGTAGTGTGTGGTCTCCCATCATATCTTGTACTGCATTTAGTGTGTGGCTTTGAATTGTGAAAAACAGACTTAGAAAGCTTCTAGTGTGTCCCCAGCTTAAGGCTATGCACATCAGGTCCATCAGTCAACCAAAACAAGGCTAGGATAAATCAGAACGTAAAGGGTGAGTGGAAAGTTTGGTATTTCTAAGTAATATTTCTATGCAATCCCTTTAGTTACAAATCATTTACAAATCTAAACTAAAAAGATTATTTACTAGACTTTACTAGACTTTGCATTAGCTGACATGTTTTATAATCCACTTGTGGCCTTTTACATCCATGCTCTCAAAAGCCCTCTCACATTTGATCTTCACAACTGACCTAGGTCTTATCAGTGTTGCAGATAAACCCATCTTTGCTTCAAACGGTGCCACATGTCATGACCTTATCCTGACTCTGGACTTAGTTATCTACATTTTTTTTTTTCCTTTTTTGAGCAAGGCCAGATGCAGTCCTGCCAGAGCGAGATTACCAGATTTATAGATTTATTCTCAGATTAAGCCTGCGGGTGCTATGTCAGAACCGATAGTTGGGCTTAGTGGATGTCTGGGAGGGATTATTACAAATTGCTGCTCAGTATTTGTGTGCGCACATTGGCAGAGATGTTATAGGACTTTTGCTTAAAACCCGCCACTTTAGAGGCTTAATTACACCATGCTGTGGCTGTGAGGGTTCATGCCTTGCGCCGACACGGAGCGGAGAGAGGCATGTCAGGGAGCAGCACGGGACACTCCAGCCTATGGCACACTTATCTGAGCAGCCATAAGGAGGACGAGACACGATAGGAGAGAGGCCTTATTTCTGCACACAGCACTGGGCAAAACATACGCAAGTCATTTCAGGTGGTAAATCAACATATCAAAACTGCTGGAAATTCTATGATGGTTATTATGGTGTGGTGACTGTCTTGTCTAGCATTTCACTGTAATTCCTGGGCCAATCAACATGAAACAAAAACTGTCAATAAGTTCAATGTCTTCTCTATCAGCACATACTCTGTTCTAAGTATTTTCTCATAAAAGGTGTCCAAAAGTGGTGACAATATTAAATAAAAAAAACATTTTTGGAAATGTCTTTCAAAAATGGTTTCTCTCCCATAGAGTTGTACTGGCACCTGCTGCAACTGAAATAGAATTATATAACGTGAACTCAAACTACAGTTGTGACCAAAAGTTTACATCCTCTGGCAGAAGGTCAGGGGATGGAAACTTATGCATTTCATAGAATATGAATGATAACACAAAAACATTTATTTCACTCATGGTTAGTGGTCGTGTGAAGCCATTTTGTTTACGCTTTTCAGCTAGAAACTAGCCAAATGTCCCTGATTAAAGTTTACATATTGTGCATCTTGAAACAAACATCATCTTTATCAGAGAGTCCAATTTTGTCAGAGAGTCCTGTATTTCAGCTGAAGTGAGTTTTTCTTTGCTCCTGAACAGTTTTCCTGCAGTTGTTGAAGGTCATGTAAACGTTAGATCAGGGACATTTGAGTAGTTTCTGTTTAATTAAGACTCAGTTCTTTGACAAAAAAATGGCTTCACACAACCACTAACCATGAGTGGGATAACGATTTTTGTGTTATCATTCATATTCTATGAAAAATGGCCAAAAGATTAAACATTTGGTCACAACTGTATGTGGCTATGGTAGTTCCACAAACCTAATTTGTTAGGGCCAGTATAGTGCTTCCTGTCCTTATTCACAAGCTTTGTTAAAATAACAATAATTTCTAAAGATTCTGTGTTACAGTGAGTTTTTTAATGTAGATTATTCATATTTGCGGCACTATTTTAAATTATCATTCGCCTATAGCTTCGATACATCGAGTTGTTAACGTAGTGAGTGATCATTTACCAAGAACTCGGTCCACTCGGTAATATGTCGAAAATAGGATTATTCAAACCATTAAGACACAATCTTTGTCGACTGGACAGGTTTAGATTTGATTTCAACATTTCAATAGTCATCCAACTATCATCATCAGCTAGGAGTTGAGACATGAATGGACTGGTCTTAAATACACAGCTGCAGGTGATGACCCACTAGGCCACACCTGCATCAGTCAGTGTTGCCAGATCTTGCTGTCCTCCCAGTCTCGTACCAAATTTAGGCCGTCTCTGCCAAATTGAACTATTACAATAGTTTATGTAGGTTCATGTTTAAACATCCAGGTCAAAATACTAAAGTTAAGATACAATCTTTGTCACTTACATCTTGGTCTAAGCTAACCTTAAAGGGACTATACCTGATTTTTTTTTTCCTAGTAGTGGAATGAAATTATTTTTTTCCTCCTTTAGTATATTGCAAACTCAAACATGCACCTAAAAAGTGACCCTGCCAGTTGTGAAATGTGCTTATAAACTCATCTCTAAGAAGAAATGGGATTTTACAAATGTGTGGGGAAAGTTAGGAATGAGGTTGGACCAAAACTATCAATTTATTTTACTCGCTGCCTCTTTCAATATTTGTAATTTTTTTAATTATGAAAAATCAGGTATAGTGCCTTTAATGGGAATGAATATGGACAGGAAATACTGGCCAACAAACCAAAACAAAAATGATCAAATTTGAGATCAAGTTTGAAAATATATTTTGCATAAATTTGGAATGATTATACAAAGCTTGGCATTGTGGTTGATATATTCAATTTGGACAACTGTATATCTTTATAACTGGATTAGCATTAGAAAAAAAAGGCTAATTTGCGACCGCTAATGAACATTTTTATGTCTTTATGGCAGGGCAACTGTATGTTTTATAGATTGTTCTGCTTAATCTAAAATGTTATCAATAAAACACTTGAATGACTTGACTACGTGAATATTTTGTCTACTTCAAATCCAGGTACATTTTTATGGGGTTAGCATTTGCTCCTGAATGAAATTTAAAGGCCAGATTTTTCCTCAGATGTCACTTACACATTATAATTAGGCTTTGAGATCCTATAAAAATGTGTTGACAACAGCTGGAAACATCTAGATTGTTCATAAATTGTAGTATATGAGGCCTAATGCTAATGGCTATAGGAAAAATACATGGAACAGGCTAACGGAGAAGCTGGCTTTCTAACTGTCCGTATACAAATTACATTAGTGATGTGATCAACAGTTCGATCTGGCTCTCAATTGTGAAAAGAACCAGAGCTTTTCTGTCAACCCCAACTCTGGGATGCCTAAAGTGCGGCCCGCAGACTCATTTTGGTTGGCCCCTCAGGCTTACAAGTCAAAATGAAAGTGTGGTTCTGTGGTTCAAATCTCTGGTAGGCACACAATTGAATGTTTAATTTCATTGACCACTGTCTCTGGCCCTCAATGCCATTTACACTTCAATATGTGGCCCCTGATTTAAAACGTTTGGACATCCCTGACCTAAATGGACTGAAGAATCAGCGCAACAGGACAGAAGGCAATACAAGGGGAACATTTTGGCAATAAAACATATTTGTCAGACGGTTAACCTCTCGTTCATAGACTGTGGCTCAACATTTGATTTACATACACATTTTTCAAAGAGTAACTATCAGCCCCATCATATTTTTTGGATAATTAGCATAATATACAGGACCCACCTTCGACACAACTTTTTTTTTTAATTTTGTACATTTAATATGAAAACACAGCATTTCTTTGTGGAGTTTAGTTGACGTAAGAACTCATTATACTTCTTCCCATCAATGATTATCAAAAGAATAATCAATAATAGTGTTTGGCAAAGGCTCGCAACCCCATGAAAATGTTCCCACGATCCACCAGTTGGGAACCACTGATAAAACTGAAAAAAAAATCTTTATCAAAAGGAGCCAGTCTTTTTGATATCTATGGTTTCCCCCCATAGAGTGTAAAAGAAAGATGGAGGTAGCCTGTGTACTAGCGTTCAGTGCGGGCTAACGAAGACATTTCATGCTAGCATTTGAACCGTCTGGAAAGATGGAACCTGGCCTTGTAGCTATGTCATATTGTGAATAATGTGGCGCGGAGGGCAGGACTGTCGAGCTTCATTGTCTTACACAGGAAGAAAATAAATCACAAGGTCTTTGATGCTGTGACAACTTGTTATTTAATTAAAAACACAGTATTTGTACAGGAAATATGCACATAAAAATATACAGACAATAGAAGTGATGAACTGATGGAGATGGACTCGATGAGAGAATGCCACAGAAAGAAAAGTCGCTTTGGTCTAGTCACAGTGGCTACATTTGAAATATATCTTTGTCTAAATAAAATACAATGTCAGCTCTCATATACTATTTAGTGTTTTACATATTTACAGAAATGGCGTAGAAGCGCACAGTGTTTTAGTGGTAATATTTGATTATTCATTTCAAAATAATAACTGTGCTGCATCTGTGTAACAGTCTATTTGAGGTTAGCGATAGCATTAGCAGAATTAGCTTCAGTTTGTGCCTTAAATGAACAGCGCCATTTTGTAAAACGGTACTCGCTTTGTGATGTGTCTCCTGGTTACTTCTCTAAAAATAGGAACAGTCAACTTTTAGGGATTCATTTGTTATTCAAAATCAACAATGAACAAAAAGTGGTTAGCATTTGAACATAGATCCAGCTCAGGCGGCCATTTTGTGATTGTGAATGCTACTCAAGACCTCAAACAAATAGGAGACTCAAGTTACTATTGTGTTTTTTTAATTCACTGTGTTTGAAATTACTTTTGTGACCTATTGCCATCTCTGCGTGTGCTTTTTGGCTACAATAGCTATCAAAATGCTGTAGTGATGGTCTATACTAATCTAAGTTTGAATTTCTCAGGTTCAAGACCCACCATATTTCACTAATAGTCCCACTTTGACTAATATTTGAGGTAGTCACCCGATTGTGGTCATTCATAGTGTGTAGAACTTGATATTGTGTAAAATGTAATGTTCTAGTTTTAGTGAAAATAAATGAAGGGACTATTGGACTTCCTCAACGTATCAGGACTGCAAAACTATATCTACAGGTTTTACTTGTATCCAATGAACTACCTTTCCCTGTTTTAACATAATATTCACTTACAATTAGGCTAATCAGACAATCACAAGATGGCCGCCATTTACCAAGTGTTTTATTACAACATGGGCCTCAACATATTGAGGGCCGATCAAAATTCTATGCCGGAAAACATGTTCTTTTGGGTCATATCTCTAATTACCAACCTTATCCGCATAACGTCCGAGTCAAGCTAGCGCTACCTCCACAAACGGCACCTTCATTTCCGGTTCCGGTATTAGCATAGCATTAGCATATCCTACTTCCCCTTTTCGCTCTTGCTTACTGGAGCAGGGGAAAGTGGGTGAACTATCCTGTGGACGCCCTTGATGATTATCCACGAGGCTGAAACTGTATGTATCGAGTTCCATCCACAACTACGATGGCTATGCTATGCTAATGCTAATAGCCGGAAATGAAGATGGCATACGTGGAGCTCGTGCTAGCTTGACTCGAACATTATGCACAGAGTCAGTTGTCTTTATCTGAACTTTTGGCCACAAAGCCAACCTATTTGAGGCACAAAACTGCGGTTACAGAGATTAGTTTACCATCCAGGCCGACTCAAATGTCCCAGTCCTGTGCCGAAAGTCCCCCATGCAATTATTAAACTTATAACGTGCACAAAACAGGACAGTGAAGGAGCGGTAACATGGCGTCGAACGAAGGGTCACTTGAAACGGAGAGCCTATACTGTAAGCCGGTGCCTTCAGACCTGGGATTCAGACTGGCTCCATGAGGACACGCGACATACTCGACCATTTCTTTCTTTTCACTTGCAGCAGCACGAGTCAGCAGTAGATCTTTCACCTTCCTGCTTTATACGCAAAACGGCCGTCTTCTGATTGGCGAATAGAGTGCTTTTGGGGCTGCTAGCTCTGCAATGTACTGTAACTAATATTAAAGACTGGTACTCCACCTATCTATGGGTTTGACAAAATTCTCCCGATCTTGAGCAAGGTTTGGTTAGGACTCCCTAGCTTAGAGGATTGAGTCATTGTGCAGGTTTCTTGGCAGTAGACCATATCAAAACTATTGGAGTACTTCTCATTTATTTTCCATTTTACCATTCAACATTGCATTCAAAAAGCCTTAAAACACCTGCAGCCAATTCACAACTTGCTTTGACTCAAATTGTACCTATGCGGATTCGGATTCCAAAACCAGGTCTGAAGGCGCCACTTTCTCCTACTTCGGGCTGCAAAATTAACCACAATCAAAAAGTGCATATGACAAGTTTAAATCCTTTTGTTATTATGACTTACTTTGTTGGGTAGTATCTGTGGTAAATCTTAATTTTAGTTTTGATTAAATGAAGTGCCAATTTAATTAAGAAAAGTTATTTATTTTATGTCAGTGTCAGATGTCATAGATAGAGGTAAGGCAGCCAGGATGGAGCAGGAGGCTCCCACACAGGCCAAAGATCTATTTCCACTCCTGAGACTAAATGAACACATCGAAGAGTTAACGGACAACCTTTCTCTGTGATTTTTTTCTCGGGTTCAGTCAGTGCAGACCATAGATAGTCATAGAGACACATAGACTGATACACACTTGCACTAGCCAGCTGGCAACAAAATGGCCGCCCTGACCACTGAGGTCATGTGACTGAAACCCATGTATACTGTTGCCAATACAAAACATGATCCTCTAAGGACCAGCTAGACACAGAAAATGATATTTTTGTGCAGTGGATAATCAAAGAATGGATTTGGATGAGGGCCTAACCTATTTAAATCTCATATTTGTCTGCCTTTAGTCCACATCTCCATGGAGACGAGCTGGAGACGTCCCCGCTCCCAGTAAAGTTACAAGTCAGGTCTAAGGAGAGGAGCCGCTCACAGCAATGACACATTCTTGTTTGTTCGTCTATAGATATTTTTCAATGATAAATATCTGGAACAAAATAAATGCTTGTATTTGATTCTATTTATTTGGGGGAAATGTTACACAGTGTACCTTTAAGTCTATATATTGTACATTAGCTACGTTTTGGTAAGCGTTTGTCTAACGTGTCATGAGCACTTTACCAACCTCTAATTTAGGTTTAGTCTAATTTCATTCAGCAAAAACATTACTTTGGCAAAATTATTATTTACTCTCTCATTTCAGCGACCCATCATTTGAACAGTGACATTTATGCAATAGATATAATACTCTTGATACTGTATTTGTATTAAACCCACACGGATACCAGCACTACGACAAAATATCTTCAACTGCTATATAAAAATATACAACATCTCCTCCGTTATACACAGTTCCTTTGCAACTACATCCATAGACTCTTTAGTAAAATAAATTGTCAGACCACTTTTTTTTCCTTTTCTTTCTCTCTCTCTGAACCCGCCAGTGCATTTAGTCGCCCACTTTCTCCTGATATAAAGACGTGCAGGCATGCCATCTCAAAGCAGTAGGAGCGGGATTAGAAGGAAGACTTTTCAGGGGGCTGCTAAAGCTTTGAAAGAGGAGGAGGAGGAGGAGGAGGAGGAGGGGGAGGGAGGTGAAGAAGAAGAGGAGAGAGAACATTGAAATTCAGAAAAAGCATGCCTACGATTCACGCCGAAATGTGTCGAGTGACGTCAGCGCAGGAGCCATTTTTAGTTGTATGAAAATAGATGGGTTAAGAAGATGGCGACAGGTGAAAAGAGGAGGGAGAGGAGGATTTTGCGAGATTTGTAAAACATTGCAACGGCTTTAAAGGGCCTGTATTACAATTATTGCTTTTGAAAATACAGTTGCAGACCTGTAGTTTGTCATCTAAAGCGGACATGGTATGAATAACTGTGGTATAATCTTGTTTTGGGGCATTTTTGCTTTTTAATTTTAAGGTGAGGCACTGTGGATGAAGAGGGGGATGGATGGGGGGGGGTTATACATTTAGAGTTATAAATTTGAAACTTTTGTTGCATATACTGTAATTGACACAAATATGATTTATGTAGGTTCATGTTTAAACATCCAGGTAAAATACAAATGATAAGATACAATCTTTGTCAACTGGACAGGTTTTAGATTTGATGTAACTCTAGAACGTTTCATTAGGCATCCGACTAGCATCATCAGCTAGGAGTTGAGACTGGAATGGGCTTATATACACAGCTGCAGGTGATGACCCATTAGGCCACACCTGTGTCAGTCTGTGTTGCCAGATAAGATGGTAGACTTACCCAGTATCGTACCTATTTTAGTGTGTCTCTGCCAAATTGATCTATAATTAGTTAGTTTATGTGCGTGTGTAAAAATGGCCATAGGATGTAGGATGTAGTACATCCTACATACTGTATTTACAGTGGTACATCTTACGTACCTACTGTGGTCCTAACTGGGTCTGATAGTGGTAACTACCAAATATGTACTGGTAAATCATAGTTAGTTAGTGATACCTCTTTCAGTAGTAACTTCTGAATAATTATTTGGATTATACTGGTAGTTTTTGCACTCTCACTGGTAATTCTTTGGTACTTACAATGATAAGTACTAGGTGCTGAAAGTGGTAATTACTAGCATTACTTGCATTAATGTAACTACTAAATCTGTGTAAAAGTAGGCCACAGCAAGTTCAAAGTTCACTAGTTATACTACCAGGTGGTATAACTAGTACTTACTGCGTATGTCCAGAAATGTAATAGTTTTTTTTGCTTGCTGGAAGGTAAACCCATCTTGTAAAGTGTCAAGTAATTTTTGTGCTAAATATTTCATATTCATAGACTTGTATTCTAATGGTCTTTGGACTTGCTGTAGTCCACTTTTATGCAGATTTAGTAATTACATAAATGCTAGTAATTACCACTTCAGTACCTAGTAATTACCATTGTAAATACCACATAATTACCAGTGAGAGTGCAAGAACTACCACTGAAAGTACCAAAGAGTTACCTATGACTAACCAGTGCATATTTGGTAGTTACCACTGTAAGTACATAATATTTGTTAATCAGCAGGACTAACCACTATAAGTAACTGTCAAGTACCACACTAAGATATACCACTGTAAGTATGTAGGATGTACTACAGTAAGTACCTACGAGTTAGTGGGCCGTATTGTAAAGTGTTACCTTTTGGTGTCTGTAGGTGCTACTTCAGTGGAAATGGGGTTGCAAAGTCCAGATTCTATCTGTTACACAACAAAATCCCAAAAGTATAGATTAGCACTGCAGTGGAAGAAGAAAGAACTAAAGAAGAAAAGTTCAGTCAACCGTGCAGGAATGAAGCAAAATACTACTCCAGGTATGTTTTTGATAAATAAACAATGTTATAACAGGATTAAAAGCTATCTGTTTGTTTTTAATTTTGCATATGTCCCTTAAATATTATGGAAAACTGATCTGAACTAAACAAAATAATAGTTTTTAGCCATTTGCAAGAAATATCATGTAGTGGAGGCAATTCAAGCAATGGGGGGGAAAAAAAGTAAGATTAGGATAATATAGGCCCTTTAAGATTGCCCCAATGTTATGCAAATGTTTGTGGAAAGTCCATTGTCTCAGTGAGCTGAATGTGTAACTGTTGGTGGTCTAAGAAAGTGGA
>OMNZ01091611.1:0-11634 GCA_900303255.1 Lesueurigobius sanzi | reverse complement strand
AAAATAAACCCAGCGACTAAAACAGGCTCAGGAAGAGCTTTTAAAAGATGTATAGCATGTCTATATCGACCAACATTTAGCTGCTCCTGGAGCTAAAATATCCTATATGCATAGTTCATGTTTTTGGACTGCTAAAATGACAGGTGTGTGTGTTCCTTATCATTTCACTACATGTTAAGTGTCTTTTAGCATTGTATGTGACAAATAAATAAATCTAAATCTAAAATAAATAAATCTATGCTAACAAGCAAGCTAAAAAGAAACTACCATACAGCTGTAGTAAGATTACTGCTCTGAGTAACTTTTGGATATGAACAGTGTGTACAATGTGGACATTAATATTTCCTATAATTTTTATCTTAAATGAACAAAGTGAGACCCAAAAACACATCATTACACATGCTTATTACAAATATTATATTCAATAATATTTCAAACTTCTCTTAAAAGTAATATTATTATTGATAAATGACTCCAGTAAATGGAAATGAGAACTAACCACTTTAACCCAGCTACAAGATGTATGTTTGAAGAAAAAGCCTTGTTCTTGTATCGGTACTCGGTATCGGCAAGTACTCAAATCAAAGTACTCGTATCGGTTTGAGAAAAAGTGGTATCGGTGCATCCCTGGTTCGCATGGGGGCAAAAAAATCTGATTTGGATCACTTCAGGCTGCAGTGTGAACCTAGCCATATTTATGTCAGTAATATACAGATTTTTTTTTCAAATTAAAATCACTCAGTTACATTATTTTCCTGCAGCGTCTTGCCTTAAAAAATGGACAACCCATCGACAACCCTGAAGCAGTTCATTATTTCCTGAGGTGGCCGTTAGAGTGAGTCAGTCTGTAAATTCGCTCCGAGCCGAGACAAAGTGAACCACGCACTACAGCAGAGGTTATGTGAGAGATATGGACAATATTATTCTGTTTCAAATTTGTTACTTAAAAAAAAGGTAAATTGCCAAATAATAATTCTATACAGTTCACAGACACCCTACAATGTTTTTGATATTGTTTGTGTCTTGTTATTCAATTTTGTTATGTTTTAAGGCAGGGATCTCCAACCAGTAGCTTGGGAGCTACTGGTAGCTCGCCAAAGGCCTTCTACATTTCTACATTTCTACATACGCTTGATGAGTCACATTTTGGATGCATTTTTGTTGTTCTGAGCAAATATCTCCAAACATAGCAAAGTATAAAGCAGAAACTAATTTACTAAAGGGGCTATATCTCATTTTTTTCTAGTGGAATGAAATGTGTTTTTCCTCCTTTAGTATGTATATCTTAATACTGTGCATCTAAATATATATTTTCAGTTGTGACGGATTATTTTGAACGCCGCCGGTCATTATGGAGGACTGAAAATCAAGCTGTAATTAAAATACACACGCTGCACGGTCTCCGTCTCTGACCGTCGTGTCCTGTAGCACACAACCTGTTTGTCCACGGTGGTTCTTAACCATGAAGTTAAAATTGATGAAGTACAAATAACGAACTTGGCGAACTCCTAGCCTGCAGAAGCCAGATTGATTGATACAGCTCTAAATTGAGTTCTACACGTTATCAATCTGGAAAGCCTCTCGTGCAAAAGAGGGACAATCAGTACAATACTTTGTGCTGATTGAGCCCAGTTAGTACAGGCCTTCCTAAATGTGGTTTTAGCCAATCATAGCAGCAAATCATGTGATGTATCACCCGCAGCAGGAAATCTAGTCGGGAGGAAAAGCACAAACATCTTTTCCATCTACAAACGCACAAAGCTCTTCCCCTTGCTCTTTATTTTAAACGAGAAATGGTTGGTATTTCAGCTAAAATAGAGCCAATTGCGGCATCTACGAAGTCCTCCGAGGTAGCCATGTCGTCATACCTACATATCTCGCTCCAAGCTACACAGCAGCATGTCATTGGTCTGAACCACTGGTTGTGACGAGACGCACCTATCAGCTGCCGCCTTTCAAGATGGATTTGTCTCGTTTTCTACTTCCTGGAACAATTACATGTTCAAACCCCAAAACTGTCTGTCATTTTTCCGACACATGATCTTGATTGTAGGGGGCGATCCAGGCCAAATCCTCATCAGTACTACTATTTTTCGTGTAATCCTTACAGAGATATTATTTGAATTTATAAAATGAGAGCTTGAATTGTTCCTTGATTCTGTTCACAAATCATGTTTAGTTTAGCATCATTTATCCTGTAGTATGTCTTCCTAACATAAATAATAGGTGTATGCTACACTTATAAAACGCACATAATATGAGAGAATAGCCCATGAAGGATTTTTTAAGACCCTCTCCTTCAAATTGAAGGACAGAACTTAACCCAAGCGAAGCCCCTGCACTACAGTGATGACAATACGAGTCCTAAAGGGCCCCGGCTGACGTCACTCACTCAATAACGGTGATGTCCAATAATCTCAAGGCCGCGGAGAGTGTGGGCCGTGGCATCGCTGCAGAAAATTACACTTAAAATGAGGAATACCACTCGGAAGGAGAGCTCCTGAGGGTGAAGTGGACATACATATACTGCATAATTTAGGATAAGGAAGTCTTTTTGGAACCTCAATATTAATATTTTACATTTTAAGGCAAGACACTGCTGGTCAATAGGTTTAAAAAAAAAAATTGAGATATCAATTTAAAGCCTTTGCAGTAGATTATATAGTAGATTATGCAGTAGGTCATAATAATTATAATACACTTTGCGCTTTTCAAGCCTGATTACCGAGTTTCTTACACCCTAGACATTATTCATTCACACCATACTCAGTGGTGACGGAGGCGAGGTTGCCATTCTGCAGCACCGGCCCCTCCGACCACCACCAACCATTCACTCTCTCACTCGCATTCACTCTGGCCTATTATACATGTTTTTAGTGGTAGAGGAAACCGGTGTACAGTCGAGGCACTGACTTTACCACTGCGCAAACGTCCAGCGCTGCCTTTGGACTTTATTCAATTATATTCTGAAGCTCCATGACAAAAACTAGAGGGACGAAGTGTCACCGGGTGACCTGATTACACCTGTGAGTGACGTGGGCGTGGGAGCGTGTGTGTGTGTGTGTGTGTGTGTGTGTGTGTGTGTGTGTGTGTGTGTGTGTGGATGACCTCTGATCAGATAGGAGGGGACAGGTGTGGGACTGAGGGGGCAGTGGCAGGACCCCAGAAGCCGAGCAGTGGGAGAGAGGGCTTGGAGCCAGAGAGAGAGCAGCGCGAGTGGGACCAGACTACACTACTACTACTCGCAGTGGAGCGAACTGGGAAAGTGACCACGGCGACAGGACGGACCGTGGGAAAGATGGAGGGGGAGCGTACGACAATCCATCATTTATTTGGGATTTTGAGTGTTGGCGTGAGAAGTGTAGACCCAAAGGCATAACCCACCTGTCGCTGGTCTGTCGAGTTATTTGTCCTCCTCGTGCAGGCCACACCCGCCTCGAGAGCGCAGAGTCGGAGATCCAAGGAGGAGAGGGAGGAGGCCGCATTTTCAGCAGTGAAGGGGGAGAGTATGACAACCCCCCTCCTCTCAGCTAAGTGCTCCTTCTCTTCCCCTTTGGTGGCACTTACTGTCCACACATTACAGCCAGTTTACAGTGGCCACAGAAGCTAGCTACTCACATCTGTCCCGCTCGCAGGTTCTGCCTGGAGGACCTTGGTGCGCGTGCCGTGTTGGAGAGGCGTGCCGGACTACGCTGCGCCCGCCTACTGGACCATAGGCTGACCACCGCTCATTTTGTTTAAAGGAAGATTTTAGGACCAGGCCTGCGAACCTTTTAATATTTTAAACTATTTTGTTAAATAAAACCCTTTTTAAACTTTTATAGTGTTGTGTTGCATGTTTATTTGGCTCCCCCTTGGACCAAAAAGGTTACGAATTGGGGCTCCCGCCCCTGTGAGAGAAGCAGCTAAAAAATTAACTATGAAGGTAAGCTATGTGCTAATGTTATGCTAACAGCAGCTAATGCCATCGATTGGCAAAATCACCTTTTACAACCGCAGTATAAAGTTGTGAAATAATAATCTCAAAGGGCATGCCTGACTGTGTGAAGGCTGTCTTCTCTCTCCTCTGACCAATCAGAGGCCAGCAGTCGTTCAAGTCTCTTCAGTATCAGGGTAGCTCACTTTGGCCTGAGACAGAGGACGGTCCCAAAACCGTGTCAGGTGCGGTTTGGCCTTTGCCATCTGGTTGTGGCCAGTCCAAATGCAGTTAAAGACCAGGGGCCAGTGAAAGACTGGACCAGCACTTGGTGCCTCGCATTTGAAAACGTCCCGCAGCTTCTGTTCCCTGCATACTCACTGACGACTCCGATCCACACTCACAAAATTGGATCCCTAACCTTAACCTGCATACTCCTCAACTGCCCCCAACCCAGTCCTAACCCGTAATCTCAGCCCTAACCCTAACGGAGAAGAAAACTTCCATGGCCACCAAAAAGGTCCCAAGTAAAGAGAAGAAGTTATAGACAAAGTGTTTATGAGGAGGCAGTGTGAGCGCTAATGTCCTCACTTGGCTGAGGGTTTGATCTCCTGTCCGTTCTTCAGCCACTTGACGTTGGCGTTGGCGTCGGCCAACTCCACAGACATGGTCATCCTCTTCCCTTTGTCCACGGAGTACGACGACTCCAGCTTCCTCAGGAACGCTGCACAGAAGGAGCATATGGAGGTTTATACCACCACAAGGAAGAGCCTCAACTCTGACAACGCTCAAATCCAGGCTGAAAATGACACCACTAACCATGAGTGGGAAAAAACATTTTTGTGTTATCATTCATATTCTATGAAAAATGGCCAAAAGTGAAAGGGTATGTAAACTTATGAGCACAACTGTGTGTTTATACTCATGTTAAAATAAGGCATTTTATGTGTAAAAATTGCCCAAAGTACCTATACTTTCAGCAACAAAATCTGAACAATGGATGAAGCCAGATTTAAACGTATGATTTCATTTTGTTGATATATTACTTGCAAAGATTTGAGGGGATTCTGAATAAGCTAGTTATTAGTGAGTACAATTGTGTCTTGTCAATTTATCAGGTTAGGAATTAAATACTGAAAAGTCCTTCAGAAGATGTTAATGTAAGAGTGTAAGAAAACTGGTCATTGAAGTTACAGTTTTCTGTGTAATTCTATGGAGAAACATTCAATTAATGACTAAACACCTAATTGTGGAGATCTGACAATGTATTGTGAAATATGAAGAGATTAAATGAGCCCAAAATATGAAAACATTGACTTAATTAGTTCCTGAAGTTTGAAATGCAGAAAGTGTCCCACATTAGGTCAATCCAGCCCAATATCACAAAAGGTTCAACATGAAAGTGGAAAACATAAACTAAACAGCGCAGGGAAGACACTCAGATGATAACCATGATACACACATGAACACTCCAGGCATAGTAGTTAGCACAGTAATTCATTATTGAAATACCTGGTCAACAGCTCAAAAAGGTTTTGTTTGTGCGCGCGAGTCGAAGTTCGATCCTGGTATAACTTTGTGTAAACTTATTGAGACTTGATTTTTCCAGGATTATTCGAGGTTCAGTGCGCACATACACACAAAGCTGAATACAATTAGTTGTGAATTATGCCTTTTCTTCATCACACATTTAAACAAAAAATCTAATTCACTAAATGAGTGCCTTAAGGGTTGTTAAATAGCAATAATATTCCTTAAATGAGTTAAAAGATTTAAAGAGCATAAGATTATATTCAAACAGAAATAATGACATTGCAATTCTTGTTTGTGATACTGGGCTATACAAAATTGCATATTATACACATGTTACATACAGTTGTGCTCATAAGTTTATAAACCGTTTTAATCTTTTGGCCATTTTTCATAGAATATGAATGATAACACAATGATCTTTCCCACTCATGGTTAGCGGTCGTGTGAAGCCATTTATTGTCAAAGAACTGAGTATTCTTTTGAAATCATAATGAATCAGAAACTACTCAAATGTCCCTGATCTAATGTTTACATGACCTTCAACAACTGCCAGGGAAACTGTTCAGGAGCAAAAAAAAACTCACTTCAGCTGGAATACAGGACTCTCTGAAAAAATGTAGGTTTGTTTCAAGATGCACAATGTGTAAACTTTTGATCAGGGACGTTTGGCTGGTTTCTAGTTGAAAAGCGTAAACAAACAGGTTTTCTAACACTAAATGGCTCCACACAAAGCACTAACCATGACAGAAATAAAGGTTTTTGTGTAATCATTCTACTCCATGGACAACTGTATGCATATTTGTTGTGAAATTGAACATTTGTAGTATTAAAAATATAGCATTAGGGCAACAAAAATGTATTAAAAGCATCACATAAAAAAAAGCAAAAGCCCCTGATATGAGACACTGCAGGTGAATAGGGATTTTTTTTTTTTGATTGATATCAATTTGAAACTTTTGCTGTATATTACTGCCATAAATATGAGAAAAATATATTGCATATTGTTTGACATGTTATATTCAAATAAATAGAGGAGGTATTTTAACTATAAGAAATGGCCAAAATTGCCTATTCTTGGCAATAAAACCTAGATAATGGATTGAGCCAGGTTTAAATGTATGGTTTTCTTTTGTTAATGCATTAGTTTGTATTAGTTCAGAGGGGATTTAGGATATTTTGTTTTTTTATTTTTAAATTAACTAGTTATAAGTAAGTTTGTTAGTTAGTTTTTTTTTTAAAGGTAGTTATTAGTAAAAAAAAAAAATTGTAAAAATGAAAAACTTTGGCATAAATCGAGCGAGGAATTTAATTAGGGATGCACCAAGCCGATACTGGTATCGGAGATCGGAGCCGATACCGAAAAAAATACAATGCCGGGTATCGTTTCCACATATCCGATACTGAACCGATACTTTCACTAACTTAACGTAAGTGAATATGGACATGCTGTATGTTTTACACTCTGCAATGCCACTTTTGATCACTGAGCAAAATACTGCATGCAGCAGCAGTATGCTAAACCAATCACGACTGGGACACAAGCTATGACTTAATCACATCTAAAGTTGTGAAATTGGCTAATATTGGCCACTAGTGAAGGTCTCTGTGTTTGTATTTTAGTTTTTGGAATACTGTTACAGAATTCCTGATCTACCTAACATACGTATATAATGATAACACTTTATGTTTATATCAATGTAACAAAAAACTGTCACTTTTTCACCCAATACCAGTGTCTTTACAGAAACAGCAAATGTACAAATCTACTTTTGTGAAATCTCACGGTATCGGTCGGTATCGGGTAACGGTAGATACTCAAACCCATAGTATCGCTATCGGAAGGAAAAAAGTTGAATCTGTGCATCTCTAAATTTAATAATGAAAAATCCCTCTGAAAAAACCTTTAAAATATTCTTAAACACAAGACTGTGAAGTTTGGAGTCTGTAGGAGATACTAGAGTGGAGATGTGGCCACAATGTGAGAAAAATAGATTTTGAGAAAATGCTCATTGAATTTACAATTTCCCATATAGTTCTATATGGGGAAAAGTTGAATCAGTGAATATACTTCTTATTGTAAAGATTAGGTCATTTATTTGTTTCCAGGTGAACGTTTTTTTTTGAGAGAGCAAAACTTAAAAATTGAAAAGTTTTGCCTGCAGTGTCGCCTCTTAAATATGTAATTTTTTCGTTTGTGACATGGTTCTTCGCCCCACTCACCCTCGCTCTTGGTGGTCTCCGCCTTCTTCATCTGCTTCAGCATCTTGAGCATTCCCCTGAGGTCCGTGATGCCGTACTGAAACGCGATCTTCTCATAGTCGCACGGTTTGGCCTTTTTCAGAATGTCCCAAACGTCGACCTCATCCCCCTCCGACACGCGCTGCTTCTTCTCCCTGGGAAAGTTTGGACAAGAATTATAATGACTGGGAAGAGGATAACGAGGCTACAAATAAAGTCTGAGAATGACTGAGAATTTGCATCGTTTTACAATTAAAAGTTCATTAGACGCTACAGGTGAATCATGTGACAAATATTTAGAGAAATCAGTTCTAAAATATTGGCTGTGCGTTACTGACAAACATGAGGAAGAAAGTATTGTAACTTTTGGATACCTTGTTTAGTTTTCGATTTGTTGAATGCTCACTGAATCAAGCAAGAATTATCATAAAGTCCCTCTGAAGAAAACTTTCAAAACGTTGTGAAGTCCAAGAATGGAAAATGTAGTGTTTGTAGGCGCTATTATAAGTACGGACTGCAACACCACAAAGTGAGAAAAATGCATTTTGAGAAAATGGCCGTTGAAATTATAATTTCCAATTTAAATCTAGAGACAAACAATGTCTTTGTGCAATTATTAAACACCTTATTGTGAAAATGAGGAAATTGCTTGTTTCTTAAAGCAGCACCTTGTAAATGTTGATGTTTAGCGCCTCTAGAGGCCACAAGGGCTACTGTACTGTCACAAAAACATCTGAACTGACGAATTATGTGACAAAGCAGCGATGCATATAATAATAATGCCATGAATATAAATAATAAATGATCATTGTAAATGAGTTTGTACTCTCACTTGTCGTGACTCAGTGGCTGAATAGCTGAGTCCTACTCAAAGGCCTGTAGGGGCAGCATCATAAAAATTAGCTGCTTGAGCGATGTACATTTAGGCCAGTGCCTTGTTTCAGGCAACTTACTGACAACATTTTAGTTTTTTAATAAAATTCAATGGATTATGATCAGTTTTGCAAAAAAAAAAACTTACAGCATCTGGACCTTTTGTGTTTTAATAAGAAAGCACTTTGCAACTAAATGCTTGCATTTACTTACGTTTTTTACATTTAATTTTTACAGTATAAAAAGCACTTTTTATTATATTCGGACCTTTGACTTTGGTGGATTTTCCCCTCCCTTTCAATATAAAGTTTGAGAACTGGTTTAGGACCTAAACTAAATGTTACGAGTGTGGTATCTGAAGATGGAGCCACTCAGAGAGAGTCTAGTGCTGTATATTAACCCAAAGAACAGACAAAATAACCTGTATTCATCACGTATTTGGGTGAAACCTTCCACAGTGTTGCTTTATGTGAAATATGTTAAAGGACAAACTGGTCCAAAATCTGAAAACTGGAAACATTTGCTGCAGTGTCTCCCTTTAAGTGTTCATCAATATTCTGTGTTGAGAGGATTTGTGGTCACCTTTTCTTGAGCAGAACGCTGAAGTCCAACTCTCCTGCGTCTTCATCTCCTCCACTGGAAAACAAAACATCAGTTAGTACATACTCATGAAAGTAAGGTAGGTGAATTATTGTTCTCCGTAGAGAAATTCATTCTGCATTTGACCCATCCTTCGATGCCGCTGCGGCGACCCGTCAGGAGCAGTGGGCAGCTGTGAGCACCCGGGGACCCATCTCCAGATGTGGACCTAAGCTAATGGTCACAATCAACTGCTGGAGGATTTTACCTATTGTGCATGTTTTGGGGTGATGGGGGAAACCGGAGCACCCCGAGGAAACCCATCCAGACAGAGGAGAAACATGCAAACTCCACACAGAAAGGCCACACGGGCCGGGAATGGAACCTGGGACCTTCAAGAGCTCAGCCACTGTGCCGCCAAAAGCTGCTAAATGACTATTGCAACAACACATCATCAGTCGGGTAAAACTAACCTGTCCCACAACGGTCTAAACCCAGCTCACGTTCCCTATGAGTGGGTGAACTATCCAACGCTTGGTGAATTCTGCTTCACAATGGAAGAGCCGATATCGAAGGATGTAGTTCGCAAGGCTAGTAAAATTAGACTTATTTTCACATTTTTAAGTGCAATGTGATATTTAATCTTAATTTCGGTGTAATGAGATGTGTTTATTAAGCGAAACATGACCTGTATTTTATTGTATTATAATTATCATATTATCTTTATTTGTCTTATTTCAAGAAAATACTCTTACTAATACTTACTTTTTTATGTTATGAAATGCGCTTATAAACTCATCTCGCTGAAGAAATGGGTAAGAAAGTTAGGAATGAGTTTGGACACAACTATCAATTTAATTTACTCCCTCCATTTTTTTTTCATCATTTGAACAAATAAAATCAGGTATAATGCCTTTAAGACCTTACTGTAACTTTAGCACAATTCATTCCATAACTTGCAATACTTTTAAGGCAGGGTCACTGAAGGATTTGAACATGACTTCCGTTGGAAAACATTTGCCCCGCTGCGTCACTCATTTGTCTGAGCCTCTTTCTGTCTCTCTTTAATAAACCTCGTCCCAGCTGTAACTCCATAATCTCCGAGCAGCTACTAAATAGGCCCCGATCGCCGGCTCATTACAAACGGCACACATTATACACACTAACGCACAGTGTCGGACTTACAGCTGTGTTTCTGCCAGTCGTGATCGCTCGACAATGAGAGGCAGAGCGCCCCCCGGTGGGTCATTACGGATCATGTTTCGGCCTGTTTACTGCCGCTCGGTGACTACTGCATTGGGCCTTAAACAGACGCTGGACGTATGGATATCGAGTGGCGCGGCTGTTGGCACTCACTTTGGGATAAACTCCGGAGACATGTAAGAAGCTGATGCTAAAGCCATATGAGACTACTGTGTCACGGACTAAAATGGATGACTACAACACGTCTGCGGGCTGCTCGGTTCACTGTAATCAAATTGAAATAGCAATTTGCTGCAGCTATTCTTTTAAATAGGGGAGCTTGAAACAAATCTATCGATGTACTGAATGTGCCTCCTAACTTATATATTGGCACATTGATACAGAAATGGCCTTTTTATTATACAATGCCTGGCAAAAGTCTTGTCGCTGTAGGAACAACAAGCAATAACTTGACTTGTAGTTGATCAATTTAAATTAGAAATGGCTTATATGAAAGGCAAAGCCCTCTAGATTATGCATATTATACCAAAAGAAAGTTTTGCATCAATCATTGAGTTTTATCATTGAATTAATACAGAAAGGTCAGATTTTGCTTGGACATGTTGTTGGGTGTGGGTGGACTACATATGAGCAGGATTTTTACTGATCCGAAAAATGGTTTGATCCGTGACTCTGATCCGAGGAACGATCCGAACCGTTAGTAGCGATGGATCCAGTCTACCCCCAATGGGACAAGGGCCCAATGGCATGAACGGGCCTAGGTCTACATACAGTGCCTCTCGAAAGTACTAATACACCTTGAACTTTTGCACATTTTGTCAGGTTTACAACCATAAACATAAATATTTTATTTAGAATTTTTTACTGGAAGTTCACACAGAAGTAACAGACAACTGTGAAGTGAAAGCAAAATGATACATGATTTTGTTATTATTTTAAAAATAGAAAAGTGAAAAGTGGGGCATGCACAAGTATTCATACAGCTTTTTCTGAGTGCATTAAATTGCTGTTAAAACATTCCTAATGTCTGCTGAATGTTCACACCTTGCCCTAATGATTAAATAGAGGCCACCTGTGTGTGTGATCTACTCTCAGTAGAATTACAGCTGTTCTGTGAGGGCCTCAGAGCTATGTCCAGAGGGTATTGGTCACTAAACAACATCATGAAGGCCAAAGAGCACACCAGAGAGGTCAGGGATAAAGTTGTGGAGAAGTTTAAAGCCGTGTTAAGTTATACAAAGATTTCCAAAGATTTGAACATCTCACGGAGCACTGTTCAATCCATCATCTGG